>WOVY01014609.1:0-20779 GCA_013436015.1 Rhipicephalus annulatus | reverse complement strand
ACCCAGTGACCGAGTCTCATTCAACATTCACGTGCTGATAGATGGTATACAGATCAGCGCATTGGTGGGCACAAGTGCAGACTATTCTACAATTAGCGCAAAATAGGCAACCACTCTTGAGAAGGAGAAGGTTATGATACCCTAGAATGCGTGATTGGCACAGCTGAAGGTCAAGCTGTTACTCCATTGGGTCGCTGTACCACAAGACTGAAAAAGTGAGAGTCAACGTTTGTGGTCACCTGCCTCGTACTACGGGAGTGGTCAGGTCAGTTCGTTCTCGATATGAACTTCCTTTGAGAGAACGGCGCGATTATAAATCTCCGCGAGTGAATGGTGGCTTTCTCGACACAAAGTGCTACAGATCGAGGCTCCAATAGCCGCCGTAGGTATATGCTGTGGTGTTGCTGATGAAAGCGTGACGCTGCCTCTCCGAGTGAATGCTTTTGTAGAAGCTACCTGGGAAGACTTCCAGGCGGTGACGCAGTCACCGTGAGCAACCTATCACTTTTCCTGCTCCAAGGTGTGTGCGCAGAGCGAAGCATCATACATGTTTGTGAGGACAGTCGCAGATACTCGTCCACACATTTCAATTTGAATAATATCTTTTCTGTGGCAAACACCATGGCTATTGGAGACGCTGTATTGTATGTCACTAAGTGTTTCGCATCCTAGAAAACGGTTGATGCAGACAAGTTTCTGAACCAAATAGACGTCAATTTGAAGCTTTCGGACGAGAAAAAGGACGCCACTTCACCCTTTTTGAAAGAGCTTTAATCTTGCTTCACTTCTTCATCTAGAGGCGGTAAGACACCCTTCACGAAGCACTGAACTATTATTGACGATGACAGTCGCCAATCTACCAGCAACCTCACGTGTTTCGGATATAAAAAGCGTGACGCTATACAGACGCAGGTAAGGACATTCTTGACGTTAAGGTAATTTGAACGTCCAGCAGCCCATGATCCTCGCCAGTTCTTCAAGTAAAGAAGAGAGACGAAACGCTGCAATTCTGTATTATTTACAAGAAGCTCAAAAGCATCACCAAAAAAGACGTTCACCCGCTTCCACTGGTTGCTGACTCTAGGACTGAGCCGCTTCTTGGCCTAGCTCAGCGATCAGTCACGCAAGGTTGCCTTGAGCGTGATAGTATGTTTTGCAGGTTATTGGTCAACAAGTCTTCGTAATTGTGACTTTCAATTTCATTAAACTTAAAGCACTCAACAGCAAAACTTCTAACCGAAACACAATCAAAATTACCTTGAGAATTTCATCCATATACGTATACTCGACACAATACACTTTTTGTGCAAATCCTGAGACGAAAAACAAATGTCGAAATTGATGTCAATACTGAACAATTGTGTGCGGTTCATCCGTTCATCTTGAACTATATATATATATATATATATATATATATATATATATATATATATATATATATCTATATATATATATATATCTATATATATATAATAAAGAAGACACCGTCAAACAAACAGAAAGGTTTCTTTACGTTTGGCCGTGGGACCGGCCGTCGTCAGAAAAACAGAGGTAACAGTGGTGCAAACAGCATATAAGCGCACACGTTTCGCTAGCAATAATCACGTGAGAGGGAACATCATAAAAACAAGTACAACAATCAGACATGAAATCTATATGGGGGCCCCGTATCACATCCTACATTTAAGTAATCAATTACCAAGTCACGACATCTGCACAAGGATTACTGTTCGTACAAGCAATAACATCTACAGCGGTCACTGATGCAATACGCTGAGTTCCCCGTATTCTCATTTAAACCGCCTGAGATTGTATTAAACTTGAACATAGAAATGATTCGCACACTTCCCTGTCATGATGCGTTCGGAAGCCAGACATCAGAATCGTGGCTCTCGTGTTGTCAAATGAGTGGCCTATTGCGTTAGCAATGGCCACTCAGTTCAACGCGATGTGCTATATATTTACCGCAAACAGGTTCTGTTTAAGAAAAACCTTTCGATCAACGAAACCGCAGCAATGCAGCAACTGAAAAATCGAGGTGATATCATAATTAAACGAGCTGATAAAGGGGGAGCTGTGGTACTACTAAACAGACACGATTATGGCAGCGAAGCTTCCAGACAGCTTTCCAACAGCACTTTTAATGGCGGCTAGACGAAGACCCCACTGAGCAGTTCAAATCTATCCTTATACGCACGCTAACTATCCTCATTGAAAAGCGAAAAATTCCCGATTCGGCTCTGCGTACCCTCGTTCCACTAAGTCCAGTCGCGGGTCGCTTTTATCTCCTGTCAAAAATACAAAGGTCAGTAAACCCTGGTCGACCCATCGTTTCCGGCATTGGTACAGTTACGGAGCTGGTCTGCGAATTTGTAGATACAGTAATTAACCGAATTCCGTCCTCTTTTCCATCATACGTCAAAGACACAAACTACTTATTGTACGACATCGTTGACCTCTTTGTCCCCCCTGATTAGCTCCTGGTTACCCTTGACGTAGCGTCCCTATATACGAACATTCCTCATGCTGATGGAATACGAGCAGTACTTCTCTCATGCGAGTCTGTCTGTGACAAAATAATTGACAGCTCGACTTTAATGACCCTTTTAAAATTTGTCTTAGAGTCTAACAACTTTGAATTTGACGGCACTCATTAACTTCAAGTTAATGGCACCTCGATGGGCACACCCATAGGCCCTAATGATGCCAATAGTTTCATGGGCATACTCGAAAACGAATTTCTGACACGCCGTTCACTTAAACCATTGTACTACAAAAGGTACATTGACGATCTATTCATGATTTGGCAGCACGGTGACCCTCATCTCTTATCATTCATTCACGATTTCAACAACGCTCACCCGTCCATTTCATTCTCTCATACCTACTCAGCGCAAACTATCAACTTTCTTGACGTAAAAGTGACAATTCGTGACGGCAAGCTTGCCACTAAAGTTTACAGAAAGCCAACTGATACTCAAAAGTACCTTCATTTTTATAGCAACCATGTCAAGCACTCTTAAACCAGCATACCCTATAGCCAGGCCCTCCGTTGTAAAAAGCATATGCTCCCAAGAAACTGATTTTAATTCCAATTGTGCGCAGTTTCGGAGTGCTTAATAAAACCGAAATACCCTGCCAAGATTATAGATGACGCCATAAAACGGGCAAGTAACCAGGACAACAAAATGCTTTTAAGCACCAAAAATAAACTGCCGGTGTTTTCCTGCACTAACCTTTTTCTAACATTTTCCGCGCCTGCGCAACACGTAAATTCCATTTTAAGAAAGCACCATAACATACTTCTACAAAGCGAACGATTTAAACCAATTTTCCCCGAACCACCGCGTGTGACGTACAAAATCTGAGCAAAATCTGCGTGACCTACTCACGTCGTCAAAAAGCGTACGCAGTAAACCTACTGGCCTCCGTCCTTGCAACAAACCTCGTTGCAAAGTCTGCCAGCATATGACCACTTCACTTATCGCAAACAGCACCGTATATAACTTCAGCGTGAAAATAAATGGTCACTATAACTGCGACACGCGTAATGTGGTTTACCTTCTGGAATGCTTGATCTGGGGAACGCAGTAATTAGGCGAAACAGAAACACCCTTTCGATATCGGTTTAACAATCGCAAGGCTCATATCTCTTCACTTCCTCACCTTCCAATATCAAAGCATGCTAACGCAATGGGCCACTCATTTGACAAAATTAGAGCCACGATTCTGGAGTCTGGCTTCCGAACGCATCATGACAGGGAAGTGTGCGAATCATTTCTTATCTTCAAGTTCAATACAATAGCAGGCGGTTTTAATGAGAGTACGGGGAAACTCAGCGTCTTGCATCAGTGACCGCTGTAGATGTTATTGCTTGTACCAACTGGAATCCTTGCGTACATGTCGTGACTTGTTAATTGATTACTTATAAGTAGGATGTGATACGGGGGCCCTCATATAGATTTCATGTGTGATTGTTGTACTTGTTTTTATGATGTTTCCACTCACGTGATTATTGCAAGAGAAACGTATGTGCTTATATGCTGTTGCACCACTGTTACCTCTGGTTTTCTGACGAAGGCCGGTCCCACGGCCGAAACGTAAAGAAACCTTTCTGTTTCCGACGTGTGTCTTCTTTTTATTCATATATATATGTATATATATATATATATATATATATATATATATATATATATATATATATATATATATTGAGACCTAACAGACAATAATGCCAAGGAATGTATAGGGGAAGTTATTAGAACAAATGGAATGTAAATAAGAAGAAAGAAAAGAGGGGGAAAATAACCAGCCGTGAGCAGAAATCGAACCTACGACCTTCGAATAACGCGTTCAATACCTTCGAAACTATGTCCTTCGAATAACGCGTTATTCGAAGGTCGTAGTTTCATTCCTGCTCACGACTGTTTATTTTACACCCTGTTTTCTTTCTTCTTATTTACGTTCCATTTGTACTAATAACTCCCGCTATACAATCCTTGGCATTATTGTCTGTTAGATCTCAATATTGTTGTGTCAAAACACGGAAAAACGAGCCCTTAGAACACTTTTTTTACCTTATGTAAATATATATATATATATATATATATATATATATATATATATATATATATATATATATATATATATATATATAGTGTAATGGAGAGATACAGACACAACACCCGTTCGTCGGGCAAGCTGTTCTATTCTACTTCGTCATTCTCTTCTTTGCTCTAGCTACCCGCGCGCCGAAGTGCCAGCGTCTTTCTTGGTCATGACACTCGGCCATGACTGCTCGCGCGCGGAGCTGGCGGCAAAGTTTCTGGTGGGCAGGCTTGGCTGCATCGTGGTGGTCAGCCCGGACAACAATGCAAGATGGAGCGATGGTCTGGGGAAGCGTCTCTGGTGGACGGCACTAGCTACCTCGAGCCAGTCGCTCTTTTGCATGCCACGATGTCTCTAGAAAAAGGGCTGTGGACTCAGGCGGCCGGCACTGGCTGCCCCATTGCAGCCGACGCTATCGGCCATGCTGCGATTTGGTCCGGGTATCTGCCAGAAGTAGATCTGGTGATCGATACTGGCTGCATCTCGGAAGTCGGCCTTGGCCACGCTGGAACTGGGTGCCGCAGTCTGCCGGACGGTCTCGGCCATGCAGAGGCTCTCTGTGGGTAGCAGCCAAACACACCTGACAGCGCACTTCGGACGGGTCGCCAAATCAGTGGCTGACGTAAAATTCCGGACGAGGGTCGCCGAAAGCGTATCCCAAAAGACGCGCTAGGTGCCTTGACTGATGTCGAGAGTGGGTACGTATGTTCTGTGATGTGTGGCCGAAAAGACAATTCACGGCCGGTCTTGCAATCTGCGGCAGGACATTCTGTGAAGCTGTCATCATATTGGCTGCGTCTGTAGGGTTCCTCTCGTGGACGCAATGACTCACCTTGCTCGGCTGTTTAACACTCTGTTTGGTGACCATGGCTATCTCGTGGCGCTCGCAGCACGCTTAGCAGGCAATTCCATTGGTACAGATTGGGGCACTGGTCTCTATTGCCGTCGGCGTTCTGGACAGGCTGCGATGCCCGGGCATCATGATTTGACGCAGGAGCCTCTGCGCCGCCATCTCTGTCTCTTCTCGATACAGAGATTCCAGAGGGTCCAGCTACCCTGTGCCACTCTGTACTTCCCCCCACGAAAGAGGACGGGGTGGCCAATGACTGACACGAATTTGGGTCCGGTACCAGCGACGAGTCTGGAAGCTCATGTGGAGAACTGGAGTGCTCAGCTGGAGCCTCGATATGGAACCCTTCTTGAACTCCATCCTCGATACAGGTAAGGTTGGACTGGTTGGTGGAAGAGAGATCGGAGAGTGTCCGGCCGAAGGACGCTATGAGCTTGGAGCTCCACTCCGCCCATGACTGCTGCTTCCAGCCTTCATACCAGTGTCACGCCGCTGCACCTTCCCGAAGATGGTCTACAGCCAAGGTCCATTTCTGATTTTCTGTCCAGGCCTCGCGCATTGCTATCGCGTTGACGGTTGCCACCCAACCGTCGGCGTCGTTCCGGACCCCGTGGAATTCCGGTAGTTCGCTGACGGCTGGTGATTGTGAGATGGCAGATGGCAATGCAGAGATCACCGACGCGAAGCAGTCGAGCTGGTGTGAGAGCTCGATGAGAGAAGACCGAAGCTGGCTGCGTTGCTCCGCTGTGCTTGCCTCAAGGTCGTATGAGGCAGCTACATCCAACGCTGCGTTAATGTCACACAATGCTGGCAACATTGTAGGAGCACGCTCGGCGATCAACGCTGTCAGTTCGTTAGTCTCGATGCGGATTAGCGCAATGGTACGCCACAGGTCCGCGATGCTGTCAGGCATTAAGCCCGAAGAGTCATTAATCGTGGTCTTTGAGTAAGTAGCAATTGCAGCACTCACCCCAGTGTGGTCGACGAGCAGGGAAGTCTGGACGGCATTCCGTGGCGGCTCGTTTGTTGAAAGAGTACCGCAACGGGAATGTAGGCCATGGGAAACGTGAGCGGCATTCCCAAGGGACAGGAGCTGGTGTAGATCTCTGCCGTGAAACGGTGACAGGGTTTCAATCAGGTCATGTCCTAGAACCACAGGGGAGGCCTGGACGCCGTTCACAGGTGGTCAGAAGGATGGCTGAAGCGGCGGGTGGGACCCCAAAGCTAAGGAAGCGTGAACGGCGTTCCTTGATGGAGAAGCCCGCGCTGCCGACGAACCACGAAGACAACTACCGGTGGCTTCCCGCAGATGGTTCACTTGTAGGCTTGCACTGACGGCAGAATGCATAGCTAAGGACGCGTGGACGGCATCTCTTGTGAAATAGTACCGGTAACATGTACTGCAGCCGCGAGGAGGCCTTGACGCCGTCCCTGAACGGTGGTGGCAGAGGCGGCAGGTGAACAGCTGCCAAGGAGGCCTTGACGCCGTCCTCAAGGGGCGCTTATCACAGCTGTCCTGAATGACGAAGCCGGGGCGTAAGCCATCTTCTTCGTCGGCTGCGCCATTGTAATAGAGCGAGACAGACACAACACCCGTTCGTCGAGCAAGCTGTTCTATTCTGCTTCGTCCTTCTCTCCTTTGCTCTAGCTACCCGCGCGCCGAAGCGCCAGCGTCTTTCTTGGTCATGACAATATTGTTACGAGGTTGGTTGCTTCTGAGCAAGATGTATTTGCAGAGTAAAAACTACAGGCAAGAGACACAATGGCTGATTGGCCCAGTCGCGCGCCTGTCAGTCGCACCTCTTCCTTTTCTTCCTCTCCGTAGCAGGACCCCCGGGCGTTGGAGCGCCGTCTCGGCGAGAGTCCGGAGAAGTGCGACAGAAGTAGGGTTTCATGCGCGAAACATGGACAATGTCAACTAGTGACGAACTTGGTGACGTACTGGAGTGCAATGGCGCTATCTCGTAGGTTACGTCGCTAACTTGACGTAAGACTAGGTAGGGTCCGGCGTATCGGGACAAAAGTTTTTCGGAGAGACCTACACGGCGACACGGTGACCAGAGGAGCACGTGGTCACCTGGGGCAAACGTTATATTTCGATGCCGGTGGTCGTAGCGGGCTTTTTGCATATCCTGTGACCTGGTGAGGCGAGACTGGGCAACTTGACGAGCCATGTGAGCCCGATCAATGGCTTCGCGCGCGTACTCGGAAGCAGATGGCACGAGAGGCAAGGTGGTTTCAAACGGCAATATGGGGTCGCGACCATATAAAAGATAAAAAGGCGAGAATCCCGCAGTGTCATGTCGAGAGGAGTTATATGCGAAGGTCACATAGGCCAACGTGGTATCCCAGTCTCGATGATCATCGGAGACGTACATCGAAAGCATCTCTGTGAGCGTGCGGTTGAGACGTTCAGTTAGGCCATTAGTTTGTGGGTGGTAGGCGGTAGATAGCTTATGCGCTGTAGCACACGAGCGAAGGAGGTCATCGACAACTTTGGACAGGAAAGAGCGGCCGCGGTCCGTAAGCAGCTGTCGGGGTGCACCATGGTGTAAGATGACGTCATGAAGAAGAAAATCCGCGACGTCAGTGGCGCAACTGGTTGGCATGGCCTTTGTTATCGCGTAACGGGTCGCATAATCTGTGGCGACGGCAATCCATTTATTTCCGAGTGTCGTCGTCGGAAAAGGGCCAAGAAGGTCGAGTCCCACGCGATGAAATGGTTCAGAGGGGACTTCAATTGGGTGAAGATATCCAGCTGGCAGCAAAGAAGGTCTTTTCCGGCGCTGGCAGAGGTCGCAAGTGGCGACATATCGACGTACGCTGCGGTACAATCCAGGCCAGAAAAATCGACGTCGCACGCGGTCGTATGTGCGGGAAACGCCGAGGTGTCCCGCTGTTGGTGCGTCGTGAAGTTGTTGAAGTATGGCAGGCCGTAGATGACGAGGGATGACAAGCAGAAGCTCAGGGCCTTCAGTGGTGACGTTGCGGCGGTAGAGGATGCCGTCATGCAGCACGAACATACGGGATTCAGCGTCATGGCTGTCAGACTGGATGGCGTCGATGATAGTGCGCAATGACTCATCCCGTCGTTGTTCGATGCGCATATCGCTGACGTCTGTGAACGCCATTACTCTGCTCTCCAGGTCAGGCGCAACGGGATCAGGAGGATCTACCGGATATCGAGAAAGACAGTCTGCGTCCTTGTGCAAACGGCCAGACTTGTAGCTGACGCTAAACGAAAATTCCTGAAGCCTCAGAGCCCAGCGAGCCAGACGTCCAGTCGGGTCCTTCAGAGAAGTCAGCCAACAGAGGGCGTGGTGGTCCGTAACGACAGTGAAAATGCGACCATATAAATATGGCCGAAACTTGGCGACGGCCCAAACTAAAGCTAGACACTCTCTCTCGGTGATGGAATAATTCATCTCCTGGGGAGAAAGCAGGCGACTGGCGTAAGCTATCACGCACTGTCTACCGTGGTGCCGCTGAGCGAGAACTGCGCCGATACCGTGGCCACTGGCGTCGGTGCGAACCTCTGTGGCAGCAGAAGGATTAAAGTGGGCAAGTATGGGGGGCGTAGTTAGGTAGCCGATGAGAGCGGCGAACGCTTGAGCCTGCTCAGGGCCCCATGAGAATGTGGTATCCTTCTTCAGCAAATCTGTCAGTGGCCGGGCAACGTCGGCGAAGTTTTTCACAAAACGGCGAAAGTAGGAACATAAGCCGACGAAGCTACGGACATCGGATGTAGAACGGGGCACTGGAAAGCTACGGACGACGCGGATCTTTTCGGGATCTGGTTGGACACCATCGGCGTTTACAATATGGCCCAGAATGGCAATCTGACGGTGACCAAATTGACACTTCTTGGAATTGAGTTGTAGCCCAGCTGTTCTGAAGACTGCGAGAATTGCAGCGAGACGGGTCAGGTGGCTATCGAAAGTAGATGAAAAGACTATCACATCGTCTAGGTAACAAAGACAAGTAGACCACTTGTAACCACGCAGGAGAGAGTCCATCATTCGTTCGAATGTGGCAGGGGCGTTACATAGTCCAAAAGGCATGACCTTAAACTGGTATAAACCATCTGGTGTAATGAAGGCCGTCTTCTCGCGGTCCATTTCATCGACAGAAATCTGCCAGTAGCCGGACCGAAGATCTATAGACGAGAAGTATGTAGCCCCGTGTAGGCAGTCCAACGCGTCATCGATGCGTGGTAGCGGGTACACGTCTTTTCGTGTGATCTTGTTTAGGTGGCGATAGTCAACGCAGAAGCGCCAGGTACCATCTTTTTTCTTCACAAGGACGACAGGGGAGGCCCAAGGACTACTTGATGGTTCTATGACACCTTTGTTGAGCATTTTGTCCACTTCTGCTTGGATAACTCTACGCTCAGTGGGGGAGACACGATAGGGGCGTCGGCGAATAGGACTGGCGTCACCAGTATTTATACGGTGCTGAACAGTGGATGTTTGCCCTAGAGGTCTGTCGTCGAAAGAAAAAATGTCGGTATATGACGCGAGAAGGCGATGGATGTCATTGGCTTGCGCAGGATTGAGGTCGGGTGCAATCATCTTCGAGAAACGATCTGGCCGAGAACAGGTGCTGTTCGCTACAGGAGACTGAAGTAAATCAATCTCGGTGGTGAGCGCTGCTATTTCGAATTCGTCAGCATTAGATACGCTGGCCAAGAACATGCCACGAGGAAGCACTTGAGGGCACAAGCTGAAATTGAGAAGTGGAAGCGAGGTACAATTGTCAGTAACAGTCACAAGCGTATGGGGAATGGCAATGTTGCGGCTCAAGAGGACGTCGGCGAGAGGAAGGAGGACATATTGACCATCGGGAACTTGGGGCTGTGCGGTCAAAACGACGAAGGTGGCTGCCTGAGCTGACAGCCGCACATCCTGAAGAGAGCACAGGCGCGGCGGGGCAGTGTGGGGTTCAGCGACTATCTGAGGCAACTCTAGCTGAAGAACGCCTGTAGCACAATCGATCAGAGCAGAATGATTCGACAAGAAGTCCAGGCCTAGGATAATGTCATAAGGGCAGTGGTCAATCACGGCTAAAATGACAGAAGTAGTGTGGTCCTTTATACGTAAGCGGGCAGTGCACAGACCGAGAACCATCGGCGTGCCGCCATCGGCCACACGGAGCATTTGTGCAGCCGCTGGTGTCAGAACTTTCTTTAAACGTGTGCGTAGGCTTGAACTCATGACCGAAATGCTTGCGCCGGTTGTCGACAAGTGCTTGTACAGGTTCGCCGTCTACTTTAACGTCTATTACACTTCGTCTGGTGGGAACGGAAAGAGGATTTGCTGCGGAAGTCGTCAATGCAGCACCACCTCCGGGGGCTGCATTTCTCAGTTTTCCGAGACAACGCGGCCGGAAGCCACGGGGGACGAGAAGCGCCGTGGCTGCGGCGAACGGGACGATGGACGACGTGTTTGCGGCGATCGAGACTGGTGCCCACGTGGTGAAGGCGAGCGGCTGTACCAAGTGTTCCGAGAATGGTCAATGGCATTGGGCTCTTCGGCAGGTGGAAAGGTGCGGGCGGTATCGTCGAAACGGGTCATATTGGTCGTTGCGCGATGTGCCGAGGACCATGTGTTGCGGCAGTAACGGGCAATATGTCCAACGCGGTGGCAGTTGAAACATATAGGGCGGTCATCTGCAGTTCGCCACTCAGCCGGGTTGCGAGTACGTGGAGAAGACCGTCGGTCGGAGAAGGGCATCACGAAAGGGCGTTCGCTGACTCTAGGCGCGGTGACATGGCACACGGAATGCACTCCGATGTTTTCAAGCTCCTGGCGCACGATGGCTTGAACAAGAGGAACAGTAACAGGAGTGGCATCGGTACTGCGCGAATAGAACGCCGAGGGCGCCATAGCTTCCCATTCACGACGAACAATGCGTGTAAGGTCTCCCGGCGGCGATGCACGTTGTGGTGTTGACTGGTCCTCGCAAGTAGATGTTGCAGCGGTGTTTGGGAAGTCGAGCGAATGTTTGTAGAATGCGGCGACTTTTCACTTGCTCGAACTGACGACACTCTTTGATGATCGCGTCTACGGTGGAACAGCCCTTGCACATCAGGAGATTGAACGCGTCGTCGGCATCCCTTTCAGAACATGTCCCACCTTGTCACCTTCTGTCATGTCGCTTTCGGCCTTTCGGCAGAGGGCCAGCACGTCTTGAATGTAAGCGAGGTATGACTCCGTAGGGGATTGGGCACGGCAGGCCAATTCCTTTTTGGCGGCGATCTTCCGACTGGCGGTTTTGCCAAAACACCTCTCGCATCTTTGCTTTGCATTGGTCCCAGCTTGTGAGTTCTTCTTCATTGTTCTCATACCACACCTTGGCCGTGCCTCTCAAATAGAACAGCACATTAGCCAACTGAAGTGTGGGATCCCATCTGTTCGGCACACTCACTCGTTCAAACATGGCCAGCCAATCATCAACGTCGACGCCATCGGTTCCGCAGAATGTACCGGGATCCTTGAGAGGCGTGAAAACGTACGGTTGCGACGCCATGTTCGTCGGAGACGCTGACGTTGACGCGGAGGGCTGAGCATTGGCCATGGCTGGAAGGGCGATGCGACGTCCGCTGCGGAGCTCCGTTGCCTGATGGTTACCCAGCACCTCCACCAATATGTTACGAGGTTGGTTGCTTCTGAGCAAGATGTATTTGCAGAGTAAAAACTACAGGCAAGAGACACAATGGCTGATTGGCCCAGTCGCGCGCCTGTCAGTCGCACCTCTTCCTTTTCTTCCTCTCCGTAGCAATATATATGGGAAAGAAGTGTATACTTAAGAGCTCGTTTTTCGTGTATAGACACATTAATATTGAGATATAACCGAAAATATGCAAAAGGAAATTATAGGGAAATAGTATTAGACTGAATTGAAATGTAAATTTGAAAAAGAAAAGTGGGTGAAAAGATAAATTGCCATGGGCAGGAACCAAACCTGCGACCTTCGAATAACGCGTTTCGATGCTTACCCACTGAGTTAGTATGGCAGTTATCTTCCCACCCACAATATTTGGTACATAAATGAAGGTAAATGCGGGAGTGTCAGTCAACGCCTTCTGTAGTCATCGCGGCAAGCTGCGGCACAATCATTATGAGGCTGCATGGCGTCACGTAGTACGTGAACCTTTTACACGCTGGAAGCTGAGCAATTGTACCTCGTATACAACCTAAGGCACCAAGTCTGCCAGTATGAGACCCTCGTTAATGAATAATGAAAAAAGTGTATATTTAAGGGCTGTTTTTGTGTTTTGTGTTTTGACAAAATAATAATTAGATACAAAACAATAATGCCGAAGGAAAGTACACGCGATGTTATTAGACCAAATGGTAATGTAAATGTGACGAAAGAAAAGTGGGTGGAAAATAACTTGCCATGGGTAGAGACCGAACCTGCAACCTCATAATATTCAAAAAAAAAAATATATATATATATATATATATCTGTGCGAAATCGAAAAGACCAGAGCAATGTTTGCGCAGAACACTCGTCAGGTCAATACGCTTGTTCGTGCTAAGAAACAGGTCAATCATTTCCAATATGAAAGTTTCCCTTGCGTTCAGGTGATCGGAATCGTACTTCTCCGAAGATTCTCTGCTCTCTGCAAGTATGGCAAGGGGAACATTTCATATTGACGAATCTTGTGAAGTTATAGACCCGCTGCAGCAGTGCCGAAGGTTCATTAGAGCAGTTTATCAACCACCAACCAGTATGCACTTGCGGAACCGAAAACGTAGAGTATTAGAACATTTTCTTCATGAAGCTGAGGTGAATGGGCTCTACGATGGCAAAAACTGTCATCTCGTTGCAGGAGAGAATTGACGACAGGAGCATCATTGGCATACAAGAATGGACTCGCAAAGGGCGCTTTCTTGACAGGGCGGGTTTTCAATAAACGCTACTGAAGCATCTGTATCTGCTGTAACCTCTCTTGCGCGGCAGTCGACAGTGGCACCACAAAGCTTCAGAAAATTGAGTCCTAGAATTGCATCATGCGTAGAATGAAAAGAACAGCAATATCAGAAATAAATTGCTTGCACCCTAAGCTAACAACCGCTGTGCAGATACCGACAGTTTTTAAGACATCTGCGCTCACTACACAATACGAATCGTCACGGATCCAACGGAACATAGCTTTTCATTCAAGGAGGCATTTGAATGGTAGAGAGAATCACGACTGATACGGTCGCCTTTGTCCACTAAGATTATTGTTCAGACACCATCGCTTAGCAAACGAATCTTATTTCTAAGCATGCAAAAAAAGAGGTATTTATGTGGAAATCGAAGGCTGTCCAGCGACCTCAACTCCAACGGTAGCCCCAACTAGTATTCCGAGAGTAGGCGAAGAGTGGTGGTGCCGAGGAGACGGCGACCGATTGGAGCGAGGGCTGGCGGTAGTGTAAGACCGCAGTCAGAGGCTTGAGGATGATTTCGCAGCGGCCTTCGTATCTCGTGTGATGCGCTTGATTGATTGATTGATGTGTGGAGTTTAACGTCCCAAAACCCCTATATGATTATGAGAGACGCCGTAGTGGAGGGCTCCGGAAATTTAGACCACCTGGGGTTCTTCAACGTGCACCCAGATATGAGTACACGAGCCTACAACATTTCCGCCTCCATCGGAAATGCAGCCGCCGCAGCCGGGATTCGAACCCGTGCCCTGCGGGTCAGCAGCCGAGTACTTTAGCCACTACCCTATCGGAAAAAAACGAATGGTGGGCATGGTGGAAACCACCACCCACCATTATAGTGGATTAATGTAGTGGGTGAATGGTGGGAAACGCCCACCATGGCGCATGGTGGGTATGGTGGGTGCTGCAGTGCCGGCAACACTTGAGCGCGAAATAACGTCAGAATCACCGTGACGAGCTGCCACAAAAAATAAAAAAGAATTCTATAAAAACGGTATAAAAAACACCCGTCCCGTAAAAAAAAAACAAGGCGCCACGGAGGATCGAACGTGTATCCTGTGGATTCCCATTCGAAGACGCTAACCACTGCGCCACACCAACATGACGTTGACTGCGTGTTAAATACTTAGTTGCCATACAAACTTAAGGTTCAACTTGGTTATGTTTGTCGAGTACACAACATAGACAAGATCTACACCTGCTACTAAATATTGCACATTTATTAAAACACAAGCAACTGTGGCCTGTAACGATTACCACCGCGGCGGGGGGCCTCGTGTGATGCGCTTTCAAGGAACGTTGGTGCCCATGCAAAGCCAGACAGGTGGGATCTCGGTGGTGGTCGTACCTCGGCGGCTGCCCGTAGTTGCAGTGCCTGGCATTGTGGCCTTTGTAGACACAGTTGTAGCAGATGGGTAGGGGTCACTCACTGAACCACTGCTGAGAGCGCTCCGCTTTGAAGGGTCGAGTACCCGAACAGAATGGAGCAGCTTGCTGAACGGTAACTGCCCGTTTCTGTGGGGTTGGGCCACGACGAAGGCGTTGGTCATACCACTGGACAGACGCGAATGAGTCTCAACGTGGCCACGAAGTTCTAGCTTCTCTGACGTTCGTCACCCATACCAATGGTGGTGAGGAGCGAACGGCACCGGGTAGTAGGATGAACAGGCATGCGGGTGATGGATGGTGTCGCCTGTCTTGTCGACCAGAATGTCTTTGCTGTAGCGTTTGCGCACTATTGCCCAGATAGCTGCGGCAAAGTCGGCGGGTGGACTCACGTCGATGCTGGCGATTGTTGTTACAATTGGCCGCTTACCAAATTTAGAAGCAACAAAACGAGTCTTCAGCTACTGAAAAGTACGGCAGGGACGTTGAACGGCGGAGATGGAGCTGAGTGTTGAAGTCGTCAGGGTCTAGCGAGAAGGCCGGAAGCTGGGTGTCGTACACACGGGTTTGTTCCAGAACCGCTTTCTAGCCTACGAGCCTCGCCACGCATCAAGTGCACCTCGGGCAAACGCGGTCAACGGCTTCACCTAGTTTCACCTAGATGGCAGCATCTAGAACATCTCCCAATGCAATCGAGCGACGTTCGCTGCAGCAGGCGGCTTGAGACACGTGCCACTTCCGGTATGACCATGGGAAGTGTCCTGGCAACGCGAGCGAGTGTCTATAGCACAATCACTGGTACTGGCACTATCTGCGTTCTTGTCACTTAGCGAATATAGGAATAACTTCGTCCATTTTTTAGACATCACCAGTTTCGGTGTTGACACAAATAGATCGAGGCTCATCGGCTGGGGCTTGTACTGTCCCTTTGCTCTTGAGATCAGTCAGCCACACACGGCATCTCCATTAGGACGTTCCGGCAGGTCGTGGACTCCGTGACGTCTGTCGAAGTCGTTGCTTTGGCGTTGTCTGTGTCTTTCCTCAAAATTTCGAAGCCTGTCTTGATCTGCCAATTGGGGTGTCAGCTTGGAGGAACAAAGAGGAATGCTGGATTTCAGCCGACGACCCATCAGCTGTTCGGCAGGGCTATATTCATTCTTCAAAGGAGTCAACCTGTAAGCTAGAAGTGTCAGGTAAGGGTCTTTGGTCTTTGTCATGGATGTCGTGATGATTTGCCCTGCAGCCTCTGCAAGTCTATTACTCTGAGGACAGCGAGGGCTACATGTAATGTGCCTAAACCATAGTCTTGGGTGAAGAGTGAAAACTCAGTCGACAAATAATGCAGGCCATTGTTTGAATCTACTTTCTCGGGAATTCCGTGGGCGTGCGAAAGTTGACTTGCAGTAATTGATTATGGCTGCTGAAGTGAGCTTCTCAAGTTGAACTAGTCGGGGGTATATTGAAAATTTGCCTGTAGCTATCAACCTGCACTGCGTCTTGAAGTGCAAAAAAATTCTTCGCGATGCGTTGCCGAGGCCTCTTAGATAATTCGGACTTTATTAGCGGTATTTTCCTGTGCACTCTTGTTTCGATGCATTGCTGACATCGCTTGACCAGGGACGAGACGTCAGATTCTATGGTGCTCCCCCAGACACAGTCTCTGGTTCGAGCCAATGTCTTTCTTATGCCAAAGTGTTCTTCATGCAAGAGTCTTAAGATTTCTTTTCGGTGTGAGTCTGGGACGACAGCTCGCGATGCGAAGAGGAGTAAATCGTTCTCCACAATGAGATAGTGTCGGTGGTCGTAGTATGGTTTTAGGTTACGTCCTAAGTCTCTCCAAGAGGGCCATTCTTCTCGCACAGCAGACGAAATTGTGTGCAAATAGGGTCTGCTTGTTGGGAGGCCTTTAATCATTGAAAACAATGTTGCTTTGTCAGAATAGAGTTTTTCATAGAGCACAGAAAAACTTTAACGCTTCTTCGAGCTCGCCATCTCCTGTTTCTTGGAGAGGTGCTCTCAAAAGTGCATCTGCGGTTAATAGTTCCTTGCCTGCTTCGTATACATCCTCGTATCGATATCGCATCATTCTCATCTTTAGCCGCTGTAATCTAAGTTTCAAGTAATCAAGAATTTTCGAAGGAAGGATTCGAACCAACGGTTCATCATCCGTCTCTAGCTTGAACAGCTTGCCAACAAGATAATCGCTGAAATTATCGCATGCCAAGACTAAAGCAAGAGCCTCTTTTTCAATCTGAGCGTATCGCTTGTCGGCTTCTGTGAGTAACCTCGAAGCATAGGCGATGCCAAAAAACTTGCTGTTGATTTGCTTCTGCCGAGTTAATGCTCCCAGTCTGAATGATGCGTCAGCGGTGACGATTGTTTCTTTTGATAGGTCGTAGACTCCAAGGACAGGACGAAAGGAGAGCACCGAATTCCACCTGTTGAATACTGCTCTTGTGGAGAACCCCAAACAAATCTTCCTTTTTTAACAACAGGAGTGTGAGTGGCTACAAAATATCAGAGTGACTGGGAACAAATCTCTCGAGGTACGCTGCTATTCCGTGAATTCTCTGCAGGTCGATCATGCTTTGGCGGCTCTTCGTTTTCATTATGGCTTCAACCTTTTTTTTCGTCAGGTCTTATTTCGCCTTCATCAAGCCAGTGTCCTAGGAAGGTAAGAGCCTGAACATTATCTTATCACGCACTTGCTGTCGTTCAGTGTCATTCAAGCTTTTTCAAGTACCTGCAGCCCGTTTAGCAGTGTCTCATTGTACTCTTGCCAGTTGGAACCACAGATGAGGAGGTCGTCCGTGTGACAGACAACTTGACTGAAGCCTGTTATATGTAGGTCATCTGCATCTGGAAGAAGTGTTCAGGAGCTGACGCAATGCCAAATGGTAGTTGGTTGAAGTAGAAGCGCCCAAACGGTGAGATGAAGATTCTGTTTCTTTGATTCTTCACAAAGCGGAATCCTGTGTTGGCATCGAGTTTGGATAACACCTTAGCTCCATGAAGAATTATGAGGGTGTGCTCCACGAAGAAGAATTAGAATGCCTTTCTCTGACAACGTGGTGGTTCGGTTCTTTAATGTTGACGCGTATTCTCACGTCTCCGAAGAGCTTTGAGACGACTACCATTGGTGCACACCATATGGTCGGCTCATCAACAGGTGATATGACAATGAGCTTCTGCATCCTTTGAAGTTCAAACTTTGTTTTCTCGTACAATGAAGTTGGAATGCGCGTCGGGGAGCTGAGTGCGAAAGGTATTGCTCCTGGTTGAAGCTGAATGCTCTGTTTCTTGAGCAGCTTGCTGAGTCCTTGACACACCACTGGAGTTTCTTCTTTCGAGTTCACTTTGTCGGCAAGGGTGTTTACGATGGTAAGCATCTGTAGTTTTTTGATGACTGGCTTGCCTAGCGACGGAGTGCAGATTTGATCCAGGACGTATATACCTGAATAGTCACGTGGTTGTAGTATATGAGCTAGAGTTGAGTCACTCCTGCTGCTAAAAGAAGCTTTCCATCTGGCCCATGCAAGTGAAAGGAGGAGCTGATAGAGGCACACTGTCCTTGAGCGACTGGAATACGTGCACTGGGAGGATTGTTTTGTTGGTACCAGTGTCAATTTTGAGGTCTTATGGCTGCCCTTCAACCAAAACTGTTGTTTCCCAGTTTCCAGTATCCGTCGACTTGACTGCTTCAAGAAATCCTGCTCAATATTTTGTGCTTGGTTTGACTCAATCGAAGTGTCTCAACATGCATACGGAGTCATAGTGACCTTTCTTCGGCAATTCCTGCTGACTTCCGAGCATGGTGGGTAGAGAGTGCGAGAGTGAAGCTCTTGAATACCCCAACGGCATGATTTCTACTCTCTGTTTTTATTAGAGGGTGAAGATGGCTTGCATGTCTCGTGTAGATAACTGTCGCTTTTGTCTTGCATTGAAGCACGTCGACTGCTCTGCGCACCAGATGCATCTTTTTTTATTCAAAGATGGCACTTCCTGGTAGAGTTACGCTTCTTGCTGGTGGACCTTTCGATCAGGCAAACAGAAGCTAGAGCTTTTTGTAATATGAGCTATGCGCCGAGCTGTAACCTGGCCGATAGCTGCTTGTCTTTCATCCCAACCATGAAGCGGTCACGCACTAACTCCTCTCGAAGAGCATCGTACTCGCAATTTTTCGAAAGCGTAAGAAGCGCAGTGACGGAATCATCAGACGAATCACCACATTGTTGCAGCCTGATGTTGAATCTGGTTCATTCGAAGATTACGTTGCGTTGCGGAATGCAATACTTCTCGAACTGCTCGAGAAGTATTGCATTGAAGTATTGCTCGAGAAGCATGAGAAAAAGCGAAGGTGGCGTTGATTTCGACAGCTTGCTCACCCATTATGTAGTAGTAGGCGTCTACTTGATGTTGCTCGGGCTTCACGCACAAGCCTGATGAGGTTCAGAAACGTTAAAAAGGCTGTTTCAACTTCAGTCCCTTGTTTGGCGACGAAAAGTTGAAGGCATCAAGTGGTGGTTGAATGATAAATGATGTCATGACTAGTGCTATTTTGCTGGCGGCGTCCTTCGCGAGGTTATTGACTAGAAGCCGATGTCCACTGGTAGCACCTGTTCTTTTGAAACCACGTTGAAGTCGTCAGGATTGAGCGAAAGGCAGGAGGCTGGGTTACGTGGAGACAGCTTTATTCCAGAGCCACGTTCTAGCCTAGAGCCCTCGCCACACAACAAACCTCGTGCGCACACGGTCACGGCTTCGCCTGGCTTGTCCTAGATGGCAGCATCTACAACACTGATGTCTTCCTACGTATAAAAAAATTGTTAGACGCCTTCTGCCTATACCCTTAGCAATGTGTCCAACCAAGTCATCTTCATACTTATACGGGCCTACGGTCTTGCAAAGCATCAGAACCACCTCTAAATTGGTGGCAAACATCTCTCCAGGAGTCCGAACTTTTGAGCTGACATGCGATTCACGTTTTTTTTTTCTAATCAGAGTCGCCGAAGTCCTTCTTGAAATTTTATTGAATTTATCCCAAGGTATTAAGAAATCTTAATGACTGGACCTTTAAGACACCCCGGCTGCCGCAACACACCCTTTGGCCCTGGCTTCACGTAGACGGCGCCCCTGGTGCAGCACTCGGCGATTCTGTGAAAAGGGGGCGGGGGTAGTGAAGTTGGCCCTTATGACAGCCAGGCTCATCATCCTAAGACGGAGAAGACATTGTAGTGAAAGAAAGACTGACAGGAGGAGGCACCCTTTCGAAAAACTAGCGGTATTTTCTGTGTTGACGATGGGAGAGTTTATTATCTTTGCTGTGGCATTTTTTAAAGACAATAGTCTTTCTTGGGGACCTTCGCGCGCAAACATTTCGGTCTGTCTGTCTGTCTGTCTGTTTGTCTGTCTGTACATTTGTCTGTGTCTACCCTTACCGGTACTCCAAACGGCACCAAAGTGCCCAAACGCTACTCCAAACGGCCGACCCCATCCGCAGTGCCCACCAGTTTTTTAAAGGTTCAGCGTTCATAATTGTGCGATCGTCAATTAAAAATCAATTATTGCACATATCTGAGGCACCATGCTGTGTATGTGTATGTGTATAATTTACTAAAAATGGAAGCATAAGCCATTTTAACGACTGTAGCCTTTACAACGCTGCGCTGGCTATGCAACGCTTCACAAAACAGCAAGTGTTTCCAACGCTTTGCTAAGACGACAAGGTAGTGGCACCTACCCATCGCCTTGCGTTTACACCTTATCACCTCAGAGACAGGTGCGCATGGCGCGCACCCCGTTTTCCAGAATAACTGCCAGATCGCGCTCATGTCTCACGTGTGACGTGGCTTGGTGCGCTCGTCAGCCTACGCTGCACGCTCGAGGCACTCTAACGCAGCGTCTCCAGAATACGATTATTGATTTTTCTTGCGCAGAACACCAAATAACGTTTTAACCACTCTCTCCAAACGCAATACTATGGTCTTTCGACGACATT
>WOVY01014608.1:0-20000 GCA_013436015.1 Rhipicephalus annulatus | reverse complement strand
AGAGATACAGACACAACACCCGTTCGTCGGGCAAGCTGTTCTATTCTACTTCGTCATTCTCTTCTTTGCTCTAGCTACCCGCGCGCCGAAGTGCCAGCGTCTTTCTTGGTCATGACACTCGGCCATGACTGCTCGCGCGCGGAGCTGGCGGCAAAGTTTCTGGTGGGCAGGCTTGGCTGCATCGTGGTGGTCAGCCCGGACAACAATGCAAGATGGAGCGATGGTCTGGGGAAGCGTCTCTGGTGGACGGCACTAGCTACCTCGAGCCAGTCGCTCTTTTGCATGCCACGATGTCTCTAGAAAAAGGGCTGTGGACTCAGGCGGCCGGCACTGGCTGCCCCATTGCAGCCGACGCTATCGGCCATGCTGCGATTTGGTCCGGGTATCTGCCAGAAGTAGATCTGGTGATCGATACTGGCTGCATCTCGGAAGTCGGCCTTGGCCACGCTGGAACTGGGTGCCGCAGTCTGCCGGACGGTCTCGGCCATGCAGAGGCTCTCTGTGGGTAGCAGCCAAACACACCTGACAGCGCACTTCGGACGGGTCGCCAAATCAGTGGCTGACGTAAAATTCCGGACGAGGGTCGCCGAAAGCGTATCCCAAAAGACGCGCTAGGTGCCTTGACTGATGTCGAGAGTGGGTACGTATGTTCTGTGATGTGTGGCCGAAAAGACAATTCACGGCCGGTCTTGCAATCTGCGGCAGGACATTCTGTGAAGCTGTCATCATATTGGCTGCGTCTGTAGGGTTCCTCTCGTGGACGCAATGACTCACCTTGCTCGGCTGTTTAACACTCTGTTTGGTGACCATGGCTATCTCGTGGCGCTCGCAGCACGCTTAGCAGGCAATTCCATTGGTACAGATTGGGGCACTGGTCTCTATTGCCGTCGGCGTTCTGGACAGGCTGCGATGCCCGGGCATCATGATTTGACGCAGGAGCCTCTGCGCCGCCATCTCTGTCTCTTCTCGATACAGAGATTCCAGAGGGTCCAGCTACCCTGTGCCACTCTGTACTTCCCCCCACGAAAGAGACGGGTGGCCAATGACTGACACGAATTTGGGTCCGGTACCAGCGACGAGTCTGGAAGCTCATGTGGAGAACTGGAGTGCTCAGCTGGAGCCTCGATATGGAACCCTTCTTGAACTCCATCCTCGATACAGGTAAGGTTGGACTGGTTGGTGGAGAGAGATCGGAGAGTGTCCGGCGAAGGACGCTATGAGCTTGGAGCTCCACTCCGCCCATGACTGCTGCTTCCAGCCTTCATACCAGTGTCACGCCGCTGCACCTTCCCGAAGATGGTCTACAGCCAAGGTCCATTTCTGATTTTCTGTCCAGGCCTCGCGCATTGCTATCGCGTTGACGGTTGCCACCAACCGTCGGCGTCGTTCCGGACCCCGTGGAATTCCGGTAGTTCGCTGACGGCTGGTGATTGTGAGATGGCAGATGGCAATGCAGAGATCACCGACGCGAAGCAGTCGAGCTGGTGTGAGAGCTCGATGAGAGAACCGAAGCTGGCTGCGTTGCTCCGCTGTGCTTGCCTCAAGGTCGTATGAGGCAGCTACATCCAACGCTGCGTTAATGTCACACAATGCTGGCAACATTGTAGGAGCACGCTCGGCGATCAACGCTGTCAGTTCGTTAGTCTCGATGCGGATTAGCGCAATGGTACGCCACAGGTCCGCGATGCTGTCAGGCATTAAGCCCGAAGAGTCATTAATCGTGGTCTTTGAGTAAGTAGCAATTGCAGCACTCACCCCAGTGTGGTCGACGAGCAGGGAAGTCTGGACGGCATTCCGTGCGGCTTCGTTTGTTGAAAGAGTACCGCAACGGGAATGTAGGCCATGGGAAACGTGAGCGGCATTCCCAAGGGACAGGAGCTGGTGTAGATCTCTGCCGTGAAACGGTGACAGGGTTTCAATCAGGTCATGTCCTAGAACCACAGGGGAGGCCTGGACGCCGTTCACAGGTGGTCAGAAGGATGGCTGAAGCGGCGGGTGGGACCCCAAAGCTAAGGAAGCGTGAACGGCGTTCCTTGATGGAGAAGCCCGCGCTGCCGACGAACCACGAAGACAACTACCGGTGGCTTCCCGCAGATGGTTCACTTGTAGGCTTGCACTGACGGCAGAATGCATAGCTAAGGACGCGTGGACGGCATCTCTTGTGAAATAGTACCGGTAACATGTACTGCAGCCGCGAGGAGGCCTTGACGCCGTCCCTGAACGGTGGTGGCAGAGGCGGCAGGTGAACAGCTGCCAAGGAGGCCTTGACGCCGTCCTCAAGGGGCGCTTATCACAGCTGTCCTGAATGACGAAGCCGGGGCGTAAGCCATCTTCTTCGTCGGCTGCGCCATTGTAATAGAGCGAGACAGACACAACACCCGTTCGTCGAGCAAGCTGTTCTATTCTGCTTCGTCCTTCTCTCCTTTGCTCTAGCTACCCGCGCGCCGAAGCGCCAGCGTCTTTCTTGGTCATGACAATATTGTTACGAGGTTGGTTGCTTTCTGAGCAAGATGTATTTGCAGAGTAAAAACTACAGGCAAGAGACACAATGGCTGATTGGCCCAGTCGCGCGCCTGTCAGTCGCACCTCTTCCTTTTCTTCCTCTCCGTAGCAGGACCCCCGGGCGTTGGAGCGCCGTCTCGGCGAGAGGTCCGGAGAAGTGCGACAGAAGTAGGGTTTCATGCGCGAAACATGGACAATGTCAACTAGTGACGAACTTGGTGACGTACTGGAGTGCAATGGCGCTATCTCGTAGGGTTACGTCGCTAACTTGACGTAAGACTATGTAGGTCCGGCGTATCGGGACAAAAGTTTTTCGGAGAGACCTACACGGCGACACGGTTGACCAGAGGAGCACGTTGGTCACCTGGGGCAAACGTTATATTTCGATGCCGGTGGTCGTAGCGGGCTTTTTGCATATCCTGTGACCTGGTGAGGCGAGACTGGGAAACTTGACGAGCCATGTGAGCCCGATCAATGGCTTCGCGCGCGTACTCGGAAGCAGATGGCACGAGAGGCAAGGTGGTTTCAAACGGCAATATGGGGTCGCGACCATATAAAAGATAAAAGGCGAGAATCCCGCAGTGTCATGTCCGAGAGGAGTTATATGCGAAGGTCACATAGGCCAACGTGGTATCCCAGTCTCGATGATCATCGGAGACGTACATCGAAAGCATCTCTGTGAGCGTGCGGTTGAGACGTTCAGTTAGGCCATTAGTTTGTGGGTGGTAGGCGGTAGATAGCTTATGCGCTGTAGCACACGAGCGAAGGAGGTCATCGAACAACTTTGGACAGGAAAGAGCGGCCGCGGTCCGTAAGCAGCTGTTCGGGGTGCACCATGGTGTAAGATGACGTCATGAAGAAGAAAATCCGCGACGTCAGTGGCGCAACTGGTTGGCATGGCCTTTGTATCGCGTAACGGGTCGCATAATCTGTGGCGACGGCAATCCATTTATTTCCGAGTGTCGTCGTCGGAAAAGGGCCAAGAAGGTCGAGTCCCACGCGATGAAATGGTTCAGAGGGGACTTCAATTGGGTGAAGATATCCAGCTGGCAAGCAAAGAAGGTCTTTTCCGGCGCTGGCAGAGGTCGCAAGTGGCGACATATCGAGTACGCTGCGGTACAAAATCCAGGCCAGAAAAATCGACGACGTCGCACGCGGGTCCGTATGTGCGGGAAACGCCGAGGTGTCCCGCTGTTGGTGCGTCGTGAAGTTGTTGAAGTATGGCAGGCCGTAGATGACGAGTGGATGACAAGCAGAAGCTCAGGGCCTTCAGTGGTGACGTTGCGGCGGTAGAGGATGCCGTCATGCAGCACGAACATACGGGATTCAGCGTTCATGGCTGTCAGACTGGATGGCGTCGATGATAGTGCGCAATGACTCATCCCGTCGTTGTTCGATGCGCATATCGCTGACGGTCTGTGAAACGCCATTACTCTGCTCTCCAGGTCAGGCGCAACGGGATCAGGAGGATCTACCGGATATCGAGAAAGACAGTCTCGCGTCCTTGTGCAAACGGCAGACTTGTAGCTGACGCTAAACGAAAAATTCCTGAAGCCTCAGAGCCAGCGAGCCAGACGTCCCAGTCGGGTCCTTCCGAGAAGTCAGCCAACAGAGGGCGTGGTGGTTCCGTAACGACAGTGAAAATGCGACCATATAAATATGGCCGAAACTTGGCGACGGCCCCAAACTAAGCTAGACACTCTCTCTCGTGATGAATATTCATCTCCTGGGGAGAAAGCAGGCCGACTGGCGTAAGCTATCACGCACTGTCTACCGTGGTGCCGCTGAGCGAGAACTGCGCCGATACCGTGGCCACTGGCGGTCGGTGCGAACCTCTGTGGCAGCAGAAGGATTAAAGTGGGCAAGTATGGGGGGCGTAGTTAGGTAGCCGATGAGAGCGGCGAACGCTTGAGCCTGCTCAGGGCCCATGAGAATGTGGTATCCTTCTTCAGCAAATCTGTCAGTGGCCGGGCAACCGTCGGCGAAGTTTTTCACAAAACGGCGAAAGTTAGGAACATAAGCCGACGAAGCTACGGACATCGGATGTAGAACGGGGCACTGGAAAGCTACGGACGACGCGGATCTTTTCGGGATCTGGTTGGACACCATCGGCGTTTACAATATGGCCCAGATGGCCATCTCTGACGGTGACCAAATTGAACTTCTTGGAATTGAGTTGTAGCCCAGCTGTTCTGAAGACGGCGAGAATTGCAGCGAGACGGGTCAGGTGGCTATCGAAAGTAGATGAAAAGACTATCACATCGTCTAGGTAACAAAGACAGTAGACCACTTGTAACCACGCAGGAGAGAGGCCCATCATTCGTCGAATGTGGCAGGGGGCTTACATAGTCCAAAAGGCATGACCTTAAACTGGTAAAACCATCTGGTGTAATGAAGGCCGTCTTCTCGCGGTCCATTTACATCGACAGAATCTGCCAGTAGCCGTACCGAAGATCTATAGACGAGAAGTATGTAGCCCCGTGTAGGCAGTCCAACGCGTCATCGATGCGTGGTAGCGGTACACGTCTTTTCGTGTGATCTTGTTTGGTGGCGATAGTCAACGCAGAAGCGCCAGGTACCATCTTTTTTCTTCAGCAAGGACGACAGGGGAGGCCCAAGGACCTACTTGATGGTTCTATGACACCTTTGTTGAGCATTTTGTCCACTTCTGCTTGGATAACTCTACGCTCAGTGGGGGAGACACGATAGGGGGCGTCGGCGAATAGGACTGGCGTCACCAGTATTTATACGGTGCTGAACAGTGGATGTTTGCCCTAGAGGTCTGTCGTCGAAAGAAAAAAATGTCGGTATATGACGCGAGAAGGCGATGGATGTCATTGGCTGCGCAGGATTGAGGTCGGGTGCAATCATCTTCGAGAAACGATCTGGCCGAGAACAGGTGCTGTTCGCTACAGGAGACTGAAGTAAATCAATCTCGGTGGTGAGCGCTGCTATTTCGAATTCGTCAGCATTAGATACGCTGGCCAAGAACATGCCACGAGGAAGCACTTGAGGGCACAAGCTGAAATTGAGAAGTGGAAGCGAGGTACAATTGTCAGTAACAGTCACAAGCGTATGGGGAATGGCAATGTTGCGGCTCAAGAGGACGTCGGCGAGAGGAAGGAGGACATATTGACCATCGGGAACTTGGGGCTGTGCGGTCAAAACGACGAAGGTGGCTGCCTGAGCTGACAGCCGCACATCCTGAAGAGAGCACAAGGCGCGGCGGGGCAGTGTGGGGTTCAGCGACTATCTGAGGCAACTCTAGCTGAAGAACGCCTGTAGCACAATCGATCAGAGCAGAATGATTCGACAAGAAGTCCAGGCCTAGGATAATGTCATAAGGGCAGTGGTCAATCACGGCTAAAATGACAGAAGTAGTGTGGTCCTTTATACGTAAGCGGCAGTGCACAGACCGAGAACCATCGGCGTGCCGCCATCGGCCACACGGAGCATTTGTGCAGCCGCTGGTGTCAGAACTTTCTTTAAACGTGTGCGTAGGCTTGAACTCATGACCGAAATGCTTGCGCCGGTGTCGACAAGTGCTTGTACAGGTTCGCCGTCTACTTTAACGTCTATTACACTTCGTCTGGTGGGAACGGAAAGAGGATTTGCTGCGGAAGTCGTCAATGCAGCACCACCTCCGGGGGCTGCATTTCTCAGTTTTCCGAGACAACGCGGCCGGAAGCCACGGGGGACGAGAAGCGCCGTGGCTGCGGCGAACGGGACGATGGACGACGTGTTTGCGGCGATCGAGACTGGTGCCCACGTGGTGAAGGCGAGCGGCTGTACCAAGTGTTCCGAGAATGGTCAATGGCATTGGGCTCTTCGGCAGGTGGAAAGGTGCGGGCGGTATCGTCGAAACGGGTCATATTGGTCGTTGCGCGATGTGCCGAGGACCATGTGTTGCGGCAGTAACGGGCAATATGTCCAACGCGGTGGCAGTTGAAACATATAGGGCGGTCATCTGCAGTTCGCCACTCAGCCGGGTTGCGAGTACGTGGAGAAGACCGTCGGTCGGAGAAGGGCATCACGAAAGGGCGTTCGCTGACTCTAGGCGCGGTGACATGGCACACGGAATGCACTCCGATGTTTTCAAGCTCCTGGCGCACGATGGCTTGAACAAGAGGAACAGTAACAGGAGTGGCATCGGTACTGCGCGAATAGAACGCCGAGGGCGCCATAGCTTCCAATTCACGACGAACAATGCGTGTAAGGTCTCCCGGCGGCGATGCACGTTGTGGTGTTGACTGGTCCTCGCAAGTAGATGTTGCAGCGGTGTTTGGGAGTCGAGCGAATGTTTGTAGAATGCGGCGACTTTTCACTTGCTCGAACTGACGACACTCTTTGATGATCGCGTCTACGGTGGAACAGCCCTTGCACATCAGGAGATTGAACGCGTCGTCGGCAATCCCTTTCAGAACATGTCCCACCTTGTCACCTTCTGTCATGTCGCTTTCGGCCTTTCGGCAGAGGGCCAGCACGTCTTGAATGTAAGCGAGGTATGACTCCGTAGGGGATTGGGCACGGCAGGCCAATTCCTTTTTGGCGGCGATCTTCCGACTGGCGGTTTTGCCAAACACCTCTCGCATCTTTGCTTTGCATTGGTCCCAGCTTGTGAGTTCTTCTTCATTGTTCTCATACCACACCTTGGCCGTGCCTCTCAAATAGAACAGCACATTAGCCAACTGAAGTGTGGGATCCCATCTGTTCGGCACACTCACTCGTTCAAACATGGCCAGCCAATCATCAACGTCGACGCCATCGGTTCCGCAGAATGTACCGGGATCCTTGAGAGGCGTGAAAACGTACGGTTGCGACGCCATGTTTCGTCGGAGACGCTGACGTTGACGCGGAGGGCTGAGCATTGGCCATGGCTGGAAGGGCGATGCGACGTCCGCTGCGGAGCTCCGTTGCCTGATGGTTACCCAGCACCTCCACCAATATGTTACGAGGTTGGTTGCTTCTGAGCAAGATGTATTTGCAGAGTAAAAACTACAGGCAAGAGACACAATGGCTGATTGGCCCAGTCGCGCGCCTGTCAGTCGCACCTCTTCCTTTTCTTCCTCTCCGTAGCAATATATATGGGAAAGAAGTGTATACTTAAGAGCTCGTTTTTTCGTGTATAGACACATTAATATTGAGATATAACCGAAAATATTGCAAAGGAAATTATAGGAAAATTATTAGACTGAATTGAAATGTAAATTTGAAAAAAGAAAAGTGGGTGAAAAGATAAATTGCCATGGGCAGGAACCAAACCTGCGACCTTCGAATAACGCGTTCGATGCTCTACCACTGAGTTAGTATGGCAGTTATCTTCCCACCCACAATATTTGGTACATAAATGAAGGTAAATGCGGGAGTGTCAGTCAACGCCTTCTGTAGTCATCGCGGCAAGTGCGGCACAATCATTATGAGGCTGCATGGCGTCACGTAGTACGTGAACCTTTTACACGCTGGAAGCTGAGCAATTGTACCTCGTATACAACCTAAGGCACCAAGTCTGCCAGTATGAGACCCTCGTTAATGAATAATGAAAAAAGTGTATATTTAAGGGCTGTTTTTGTGTTTTGTGTTTTGACAAAATAATAATTAGATACAAAACAATAATGCGAAGGAAAGTACACGCGATGTTATTAGACCAAATGGTAATGTAAATGTGACGAAAGAAAAGTGGGTGGAAAATAACTTGCCATGGGTAGAGACCGAACCTGCAACCTCATAATATTCAAAAAAAAAATATATATATATATATATATATCTGTGCGAAATCGAAAAGACCAGAGCAATGTTTGCGCAGAACACTCGTCAGGTCAATACGCTTGTTCGTGCTAAGAAACAGGTCAATCATTTCCAATATGAAAGTTTCCCTTGCGTTCAGGTGATCGGAATCGTACTTCTCCGAAGATTCTCTGCTCTCTGCAAGTATGGCAAGGGGAACATTTCATATTGACGAATCTTGTGAAGTTATAGACCCGCTGCAGCAGTGCCGAAGGTTCATTAGAGCAGTTTATCAACCACCAACCAGTATGCACTTGCGGAACCGAAAACGTAGAGTATTAGAACATTTTCTTCATGAAGCTGAGGTGAATGGGCTCTACGATGGCAAAAACTGTCATCTCGGTTGCAGGAGAGAATTGACGACAGGAGCATCATTGGCATACAAGAATGGACTCGCAAAGGGCGCTTTCTTGACAGGGCGGGTTTTCAATAAACGCTACTGAAGCATCTGTATCTGCTGTAACCTCTCTTGCGCGGCAGTCGACAGTGGCACCACAAAGCTTCAGAAAATTGAGTCCTAGAATTGCATCATGCGTAGAATGAAAAGAACAGCAATATCAGAAATAAATTGCTTGCACCCTAAGCTAACAACCGCTGTGCAGATACCGACAGTTTTTAAGACATCTGCGCTCACTACACAATACGAATCGTCACGGATCCAACGGAACATAGCTTTTCATTCAAGGAGGCATTTGAATGGTAGAATCACGACTGATACGGTCGCACCTTTGTCCACTAAGATTATTGTTCAGACACCATCGCTTAGCAAACGAATCTTATTTCTAAGCATGCAAAAAAGAGGTATTTATGTGGAAATCGAAGGCTGTCCAGCGACCTCAACTCCAACGGTAGCCCCAACTAGTATTCCGGAGTAGGCGAAGAGTGGTGGTGCCGAGGAGACGGCGACCGATTGGAGCGAGGGCTGGCGGTAGTGTAAGACCGCAGTCAGAGGCTTGAGGATGATTTCGCAGCGGCCTTCGTATCTCGTGTGATGCGCTTGATTGATTGATTGATGTGTGGAGTTTAACGTCCCAAAACCCCTATATGATTATGAGAGACGCCGTAGTGGAGGGCTCCGGAAATTTAGACCACCTGGGGTTCTTCAACGTGCACCCAGATATGAGTACACGAGCCTACAACATTTCCGCCTCCATCGGAAATGCAGCCGCCGCAGCCGGGATTCGAACCCGTGCCCTGCGGGTCAGCAGCCGAGTACTTTAGCCACTACCCTATCGGAAAAAAACGAATGGTGGGCATGGTGGAAACCACCACCCACCATTATAGTGGATTAATGTAGTGGGTGAATGGTGGGAAACGCCCACCATGGCGCATGGTGGGTATGGTGGGTGCTGCAGTGCCGGCAACACTTGAGCGCGAAATAACGTCAGAATCACCGTGACGAGCTGCCACAAAAATAAAAAAGAATTCTATAAAACGGTATAAAAAACACCCGTCCCGTAAAAAAAAAACAAGGCGCCACGGAGGATCGAACGTGTATCCTGTGGATTCCCATTCGAAGACGCTAACCACTGCGCCACACCAACATGACGTTGACTGCGTGTTAAATACTTAGTTGCCATACAAACTTAAGGTTCAACTTGGTTATGTTTGTCGAGTACACAACATAGACAAGATCTACACCTGCTACTAAATATTGCACATTTATTAAACACAAGCAACTGTGGCCTGTAACGATTACCACCGCGGCGGGGCCTCGTGTGATGCGCTTTCAAGGAACGTTGGTGCCCATGCAAAGCCAGGACAGGTGGGATCTCGGTGGGTGGTCGTACCTCGGCGGCTGCCCGTAGTTGCAGTGCCTGGCATTGTGGCCTTTGTAGACACAGTTGTAGCAGATGGGTAGGGGTCACTCACTGAACCACTGCTGAGAGCGCTCCGCTTTGAAGGGTCGAGTACCCGAACAGAATGGAGCAGCTTGCTGAACGGTAACTGCCCGTTTCTGTGGGGTTGGGCCACGACGAAGGCGTTGGTCATACCACTGGACAGACGCGAATGAGTCTCAACGTGGCCACGAAGTTCTAGCTTCTCTGACGTTCGTCACCCATACCAATGGTGGCTGAGGAGCGAACGGCACCGGGTAGTAGGATGAACAGGCATGCGGGTGATGGATGGTGTCGCCTGTCTTGTCGACCAGAATGTCTTTGCTGTAGCGTTTTGCGCACTATTGCCCAGATAGCTGCGGCAAAGTCGGCGGGTGGACTCACGTCGATGCTGGCGATTGTTGTTACAATTGGCCGCTTACCAAATTTAGAAGCAACAAAACGAGTCTTCAGCTACTGAAAAGTACGGCAGGGACGTTGAACGGCGGAGATGGAGCTGAGTGTTGAAGTCGTCAGGGTCTAGCGAGAAGGCCGGAAGCTGGGTGTCGTACACACGGGTTTGTTCCAGAACCGCTTTCTAGCCTACGAGCCCTCGCCACGCATCAAGTGCACCTCGGGCAAACGCGGTCAACGGCTTCACCTAGTTTCACCTAGATGGCAGCATCTAGAACATCTCCCAATGCAATCGAGCGACGTTCGCTGCAGCAGGCGGCTTGAGACACGTGCCACTTCCGGTATGACCATGGGAAGTGTCCTGGCAACGCGAGCGAGTGTCTATAGCACAATCACTGGTACTGGCACTATCTGCGTTCTTGTCACTTAGCGAATATAGGATAAACTTCGTCCATTTTTTAGACATCACCAGTTTCGGTTGTTGACACAAATAGATCGAGGCTCATCGGCTGGGGCTTGTACTGTCCCTTTGCTCTTGAGATCAGTCAGCCACACGGCATCTCCATTAGGACGTTCCGGCAGGTCGTGGACTCCGTGACGTCTGTCGAAGTCGTTGCTTTGGCGTTGTCTGTGTCTTTCCTCAAAATTTCGAAGCCTGTCTTGATCTGCCAATTGGGGTGTCAGCTTGGAGGAACAAAGAGGAATGCTGGATTTCAGCCGACGACCCATCAGCTGTTCGGCAGGGCTATATTCATTCTTCAAAGGAGTCAACCTGTAAGCTAGAAGTGTCAGGTAAGGGTCTTTGGTCTTTGTCATGGATGTCGTGATGATTTGCCCTGCAGCCTCTGCAAGTCTATTACTCTGAGGACAGCGAGGGCTACATGTAATGTGCCTAAACCATAGTCTTGGGTGAAGAGTGAAAACTCAGTCGACAAATAATGCAGGCCATTGTTTGAATCTACTTTCTCGGGAATTCCGTGGCGTGCGAAAGTTGACTTGCAGTAATTGATTATGGCTGCTGAAGTGAGCTTCTCAAGTTGAACTAGTTCGGGGTATATTGAAAATTTGCCTGTAGCTATCAACCTGCACTGCGTCTTGAAGTGCAAAAAAATTCTTCGCGATGCGTTGCCGAGGCCTCTTAGATAATTCGGACTTTATTAGCGGTATTTTCCTGTGCACTCTTGTTTCGATGCATTGCTGACATCGCTTGACCAGGGACGAGACGTCAGATTCTATGGTGCTCCCCCAGACACAGTCTCTGGTTCGAGCCAATGTCTTTCTTATGCCAAAGTGTTCTTCATGCAAGAGTCTTAAGATTTCTTTTCGGTGTGAGTCTGGGACGACAGCTCGCGATGCGAAGAGGAGTAAATCGTTCTCCACAATGAGATAGTGTCGGTGGTCGTAGTATGGTTTTTAGGTTACGTCCTAAGTCTCTCCAAGAGGGCCATTCTTTCTCGCACAGCAGACGAAATTGTGTGCAAATAGGGTCTGCTTGTTGGGAGGCCTTTAATCATTGAAAACAATGTTGCTTTGTCAGAATAGAGTTTTTCATAGAGCACAGAAAAACTTTAACGCTTTCTTCGAGCTCGCCATCTCCTGTTTCTTGGAGAGGTGCTCTCAAAAGTGCATCTGCGGTTAATAGTTCCTTGCCTGCTTCGTATACATCCTCGTATCGATATCGCATCATTCTCATCTTAGCCGCTGTAATCTAAGTTTCAAGTAATCAAGAATTTTCGAAGGAAGGATTCGAACCAACGGTTCATCATCCGTCTCTAGCTTGAACAGCTTGCCAACAAGATAATCGCTGAAATTATCGCATGCCAAGACTAAAGCAAGAGCCTCTTTTTCAATCTGAGCGTATCGCTTGTCGGCTTCTGTGAGTAACCTCGAAGCATAGGCGATGCCAAAAAACTTGCTGTTGATTTGCTTCTGCCGAGTTAATGCTCCCAGTCTGAATGATGCGTCAGCGGTGACGATGTTTCTTTTGATAGGTCGTAGACTCCAAGGACAGGACGAAAGGAGAGCACCGAATTCCACCTGTTGAATACCTGCTCTTGTGGAGAACCCCAAACAAATTCTTCCTTTTTTAACAACAGGAGTGTGAGTGGCTACAAAATATCAGAGTGACTGGGAACAAATCTCTCGAGGTACGCTTGCTATTCCGTGAATTCTCTGCAGGTCGATCATGCTTTGGCGGCTCTTCGTTTTCATTATGGCTTCAACCTTTTTTTCGTCAGGTCTTATTTCGCCTTCATCAAGCCAGTGTCCTAGGAAGGTAAGAGCCTGAACATTATCTTATCACGCACTTGCTGTCGTTCAGTGTCATTCAAGCTTTTTCAAGTACCTGCAGCCCGTTTAGCAGTGTCTCATTGTACTCTTGCCAGTTGGAACCACAGATGAGGAGGTCGTCCGTGTGACAGACAACTTGACTGAAGCCTTGTTATATGTAGGTCATCTGCATCTGGAAGTGTTCAGGAGGCTGACGCAATGCCAAATGGTAGTTGGTTGAAGTAGAAGCGCCCAAACGGTGAGATGAAGATTCTGTTTCTTTGATTCTTCACAAAGCGGAATCCTGTGTTGGCATCGAGTTTGGATAACACCTTAGCTCCATGAAGAATTATGAGGGTGTGCTCCACGGAAGAATTAGAATGCCTTTCTCTGACAACGTGGTGGTTCGGTTCTTTAATGTTGACGCGTATTCTCACGTCTCCGAAGAGCTTTGAGACGACTACCATTGGTGCACACCATATGGTCGGCTCATCAACAGGTTGATATGACAATGAGCTTCTGCATCCTTTGAAGTTCAAACTTTGTTTTCTCGTACAATGAAGTTGGAATGCGCGTCGGGGAGCTGAGTGCGAAAGGTATTGCTCCTGGTTGAAGCTGAATGCTCTGTTTCTTGAGCAGCTTGCTGAGTCCTTGACACACCACTGGAGTTTCTTCTTTCGAGTTCACTTTGTCGGCAAGGGTGTTTACGATGGTAAGCATCTGTAGTTTTTTGATGACTGGCTTGCCTAGCGACGGAGTGCAGATTTGATCCAGGACGTATATACCCTGAATAGTCACGTGGTTGTAGTATATGAGCTAGAGTTGAGTCACTCCTGCTGCTAAAAGAAGCTTTCCATCTGGCCCATGCAAGTGAAAGGAGGAGCTGATAGAGGCACACTGTCCTTGAGCGACTGGAATACGTGCACTGGGAGGATTGTTTTGTTGGTACCAGTGTCAATTTTGAGGTCTTATGGCTGCCCTTCAACCAAAACTGTTGTTTCCCAGTTTCCAGTATCCGTCGACTTGACTGCTTCAAGAAATCCTGCTCCTAATATTTTGTGCTTGGTTTTGACTCAATCGAAGTGTCTCAACATGCATACGGAGTCATAGTGACCTTTCTTCCGGCAATTCCTGCTGACTTCCGAGCATGGTGGGTAGAGAGTGCGAGAGTGAAGCTCTTGAATACCCCAACGGCATGATTTCTACTCTCTGTTTTATTAGAGGGTGAAGATGGCTTGCATGTCTCGTGTAGATAACTGTCGCTTTTGTCTTGCATTGAAGCACGTCGACTGCTCTGCGCACCAGATGCATCTTTTTTTATTCAAAGATGGCACTTCCTGGTAGAGTTACGCTTCTTGCTGGTGGACCTTTCGATCAGGCAAACAGAAGCTAGAGCTTTTTGTAATATGAGCTATGCGCCGAGCTGTAACCTGGCCGATAGCTGCTTGTCTTTCATCCCAACCATGAAGCGGTCACGCACTAACTCCTCTCGAAGAGCATCGTACTCGCAATTTTTCGAAAGCGTAAGAAGCGCAGTGACGGAATCATCAGACGAATCACCACATTGTTGCAGCCTGATGTTGATCTGGTTCATTCGAAGATTACGTTGCGTTGCGGAATGCAATACTTCTCGAACTGCTCGAGAAGTATTGCATTGAAGTATTGCTCGAGAAGCATGAGAAAAGCGAAGGTGGCGTTGATTTCGACAGCTTGCTCACCCATTATGTAGAGTAGGGGCGTCTACTTGATGTTGCTCGGGCTTCACGCACAAGCCTGATGAGGTTCAGAAACGTTAAAAGGCTGTTTCAACTTCAGTCCCTTGTTTGGCGACGAAAAGTTGAAGGCATCAAGTGGTTGAATGATAAATGATGTCATGACTAGTGCTATTTTGCTGGCGGCGTCCTTCGCGAGGTTATTGACTAGAAGCCGATGTCCACTGGTAGCACCTGTTCTTTTGAAACCACGTTGAAGTCGTCAGGATTGAGCGAAAAGGCAGGAGGCTGGGTTACGTGGAGACAGCTTTATTCCAGAGCCACGTTCTAGCCTAGAGCCCTCGCCACACAAACCTCGTGCGCACACGGTCACCGGCTTCGCCTGGCTTGTCCTAGATGGCAGCATCTACAACACTGATGTCTTCCCTACGTATAAAAAAATTGTTAGACGCCTTCTGCTATACCCTTAGCAATGTGTCCAACCAAGTCATCTTCATACTTATACGGGCCTACGGTCTTGCCAAAGCATCAGAACCACCTCTAAATTGGTGGCACACATCTCTCCAGGAGTCCGAACTTTTGAGCTGACATGCGATTCACGTTTTTTTTTTTTCTAATCAGAGTCGCCGAAGTCCTTCTTGAAATTTTTATTGAATTTATCCCAAGGTATTAAGAAATCTTAATGACTGGACCTTTAAGACACCCCGGCTGCCGCAACACACCCTTTGGCCCTGGCTTCACGTAGACGGCGCCCCTGGTGCAGCACTCGGCGATTCTGTGAAAAGGGGGCGGGGGTAGTGAAGTTGGCCCTTATGACAGCCAGGCTCATCATCCTAAGACGGAGAAGACATTGTAGTGAAAGAAAGACTGACAGGAGGAGGCACCCTTTCGAAAAACTAGCGGTATTTTCTGTGTTGACGATGGGAGAGTTATTATCTTTGCTGTGGCATTTTTTAAAGACAATAGTCTTTCTTGGGGACCTTCGGCGCAAACATTTCGGTCTGTCTGTCTGTCTGTCTGTTTGTCTGTCTGTACATTTGTCTGTTTGTCTACCCTTACCGGTACTCCAAACGGCACCAAAGTGCCCAAACGCTACTCCAAACGGCCGACCCCATCCGCAGTGCCCACCAGTGTTTTTAAAGGTTCAGCGTTCATAATTGTGCGATCGTCAATTAAAAATCAATTATTGCACATATCTGAGGCACCATGCATGTGTATGTGTATGTGTATAATTACTAAAAATGGAATGCATAAGCCATTTTAACGACTGTAGCCTTTACAACCGCTGCGCTGGCTATGCAACGCTTCACAAAACAGCAAGTGTTTCCAACGCTTTGCTAAGACGACAAGGTAGTGGCACCTACCCATCGCCTTGCGTTTACACCTTATCACCTCAGAGACAGGTGCGCATGGCGCGCACCCCGTTTTCCAGAATAACTGCCAGATCGCGCTCATGTCTCACGTGTGACGTGGCTTGGTGCGCTCGTCAGCCTACGCTGCACGCTCGAGGCACTCTAACGCAGCGTCTCCAGAATACGATTATTGATTTTTCTTGCGCAGAGAACACCAAAATAAACGTTTTTAACCACTCTCTCCAAACGCATACTATGGTCTTTCGACGACATTTGCGGGTGTAACATGGAGATACGGTGCCAATTGTTTTTTCTCTTTTCAGTCATGCTGCCGCGACTGTGGCTGCAATTTTTTTTATTTTTGCGGACGACGAGATTTCGAACTCTGCTGAGACGTGTTTCGACTTGAAAAACGCAACGACACTGGCTTGTGAACAGATGAGGGGAAAAGAAAAATTCTTCAAGCCTGGTACGCTCGTCGTGACGCTTGCGCATGGCCTCCGAACGTGTGCACCGACCTTACAGTTGAGTAAGCTGGTCGGCCTTCCATTATTTCTTTTAAAGTGCAGTTGGATTAGGTAGCGTTATGTTTGTGCATTTTATGGCTTATTTGCTACGTTACGTTGTACTGACTTTTTCCCTATTTTGTGCTTGAAGCTGTTCATGTTGAAGAAATACATGCTCATACAATTACTATTTTGAAAAATGTTCACAACGACAAGTATCAAAACGGAGAAGGTAGTGCAAATTAAAAAAGAACAATGTCAGTTTATCCTAAAACTTATATTGCTAAAGGGATGAAGCTACGCTTTTTTTATAAACAGTCCGCAACTATGCTAACTGAATATGCCCACTTTGCTAGAAGTATCACTATGAGCGCGCACTAAAATACGACCGTAATATTAATAATTATTACTTAATAAATTACAATATTGACGGCAGGGTCATTCCTGATGTTTTCTACAAGAGTACCGAAAGGGATTATTTTAGTCAAAAGTCCGCTTTTGAATGTTTCAGCAAAGTACAGCTTTCGATGGTCGAATTGTATCGAAAACTTGGCGAGTTTTGAACTTTGTTCACGTCAGGGGGGGTGTGTGGTTATCATGTTGCGGCTGTCTCACCTGGATTACAACGGATGTCCTTTTTAATATTGAACGCTCATTCTGTTTTTGTGTGCTTGTGTGGTGTGTGTGTGTGTGGTGTGGTGTGTGTGTGTGTGTGGTGTGTGTGTTGTGTGTGTGCGTAGTGGGCGTGCGCACCTGTGTGGTTATTTTTAGAAGTTGCTTCTTCTCATAGACTCACAGACAGTATAGTGTCAGAGGGTTCACTGTTTTCAGTTTCCCTGCTTGCCACATGATTTGCAGTTCTCATGTATAATTACTTTTTTGCTAAATTACGCAGGAAGCAATCAGCTCAAGCCTTGCGTCATGAATGAATCTGATGGATGGTCCTTCGGGGATGGTGAAGAGTTGGTATCGGTGGCCACGCTTTCTTCATTCGCCGTGCATCGTTTTGCAGCAATATGGGGTTAGTTTTGAAGCGCTGCGCTTCAAACTTGAGGGCTGTTTATTTCATCCAATAAGTTCTATTGCATTTTGTTTTGGTGGCTTTCTGCTTGTTTTTTTCTTGTCTCTTTTTTCTAAATGCTGGGTAATCGTCCAGAATTGGCAGCTTATTTTGATTAAATCAAATAATTGTCCTAATTAGGGTATGGTCGCAATGGAATTTTATCACCAGGGGTGGCTATTGAAACAGTGATTCATTATTCTTTCCAAAAACGCACCTTTTTATTCAGAAGTGCTGTCATAACCTGTGATGGCATTTTACAATACTTTGTAGTTTTAAGAGGAAAACCGGTGATACGAAAGTGGAAACGCCCAGAGAAAAAACACGAGCTAATGAAACACGCGAAAGCATCGACAAGGCAGAAATGAGGGAATTAAATAAATAGAACTGCCGTCGAAATTTTGCGTGGATTGGAACTGTGTTGGCTGTAGGTGGGACTTTGTATTGTTTATAAGTTGTAATAGACTACAGCAAATAAATAACTGTGTTTTTACAGCCACGTAAGAATGAATGGCAAACACTCACAATTCGTAAGTGAGTAGACCCCTAATAACAGCGCGTAGCGGTCCGGGACAGGAAGAGCAATGTTCAGTTGCTGTGAATATGGCTGAAAAAAAAAAATGAAACAGAATTTTTGATTCATGTTTGCACAATTTTTACAGAGCTATGCATATCACGAAACACGTGAAAGTGCCTATTAGTCTAAAAAATTGTTCGAGTTTTCAATAGGGCCAAAACCAGAAGGCTTGCAGCTGCTTTCAAGTAGAAGGACAGATGGCGGTTTGAGGAAAGGCAATGCTAGATTACGAAGTTAAGCCGTTTCACGTCAAGAGGCTCCATTTTATCTGATGCTGCTCAAGCTTGCTCTGCTGAGCCGTTAAGGCTCAGCAGAAAAGCTTGTATTTGTTCCATCACCTTGCTCACTGCCTCTCCGTATGATGCGTATGCATGAGTTGCATGAAGTAAATGGGCTTGAACTTGCAATAACAGGTGACGACTCACCAAGAAAATTTATAAAATAGGAGCGTAGTGGAAAATTACCACAAATGCGAGGAGTAAACAGCTTCAGAGGCGGATGGCTTGTGAACCTCCTATGATCCCTTCTATTCTTTTTTTTTTTAGTTGCGAAGAAGCTCTTTCACAATCCTGTGTAACGCTGTCCCGTACGCCCAAACCAATTCTAGAGCCGCTATTCTTGATTGGTGCCAAGCAGGTCAAGTCGCAGTAGCACGTTGACGTCACTATCTCCCTCACTGCAGCAGCTGCCGGCCTCTCGGTCTGCTCGCAACACACCTTTCTCCCGGTTAACCTCTCCACCACTCGCAACGCTCGACACAATATCGCTCTTTCGGCTCATTTACTTGGGATGAAACTTACACGAAATCCGGTCCTTTTCTCGTGTCCTTGCATTTCTAAAAAACGTTACTCGAGTAAAAACGCTACACCGAGTTTCACTCGATGGTAGCGTTTACGACGCCCGTTTCGTCGACGCCCGTCGACGTCGACGCCCGTTTCCACCACGTCGACGCGTCGACGTCCGCTTTGTCGACGCCTGTTTCAACGAGGTCAAAGCCGTGCGCACTGCTGCTGCTTCGCATCCCATCAGGGTTCACTTAGAGGAGATTTTTTCATTCTTACATGTTAAGAAAGCGCACCCTGCCAATTCTGGGCTGGTACGGGACAACATGAGCTAAATCCGAGATGGTGGTTGCCTAGCGGTCGGTAGATAGGCTAAATTGAGCTGCCTGCCACTTAGTGTAGACTGATCATGGTTGTTGATTATTTGTTGATTATGGTTGCTGTTACCAGCCCGTAGCAACGAACGCTTCGCTAATGCGAGCTAACTCTCGACAACTGCCTAAAATTTCGCGCTGGTGTTTAGTACTGGCTTGCACAAGCTACCACCTCTACGTGTCGCTACACGTCCACTACAGTTGGCTTCTTGTTTGTCTTGCTTCATCCTTGCACAAGGTTATTGGCTCTCGGCTGCTGTCATTTACTATAAATTATAATAGCGTATTCCTTGTGAGTACACTGATTGTTTGTGGTTGAGGTTGCATGCTCGTTTCTGTGACCTTCGCACTTGTATTTCATGGCTGTGGTCGACTCCGCCGGACTTAGGGAAAAGGCGCTGATGACATACTGATGACACCATATCCAAGCGCTCCCTTTGCTTGAGCAAAATGAACCTCTATCTTTGAGCCTGACTTCTCACTTGAAGTCGGAAGTTAGTCTTTAGCCTAAACATAGCACTGCCGTCCCCGAATGTATCGTAAATACGCAAAGCGCGCCTAATACATAGTAGACATGAACAAGTTCCTTCCCGAATAACTTCATTATAAACCAATCATTATGAAGTCTCTAGAACCTGCAGCATAAAGAATTCCAGTCCACGTATTGGTATCTCGATATCTGGTAAATACGAAGCTGAATTATTAGGCGCTTGTAGATAGCAATGAGAACAACAAAAGCTACTAATCTTGACGTTGCCCAATACGTCCTCATGGTCTTGGATTCCATGAAAATGAATGCCTTCTACACAGCATTTGACAGCAATAAAAAACGCCACTTTCTCGACATTCATG
>WOVY01014607.1:617500-666925 GCA_013436015.1 Rhipicephalus annulatus | reverse complement strand
CTTTCTCAGTGGATGTGCAAGATCTGTTTTATTCTGTTTCCCATGTTGAACTTTTTGAGTGTGTTATGGATTGCATTCTAGAGAATTCAGCTATCGATTTTCAAAATTCCACGGGTCTGAGTGTTGATAATTTTATGTCGCTTTTGGAATTCTATCTGAAACACACTTTCATAGGTTTTGACAAGGGTTTGTACCTCCAAAGGAAAGGCATTTGTATTGGTTCCTGTGTTGCTCCTGTTTTGTGTAACATTTTCTTGGCCTACATTGACCGCGATCTGCTTGAGGTGTTTAGAAGTAACGGAGTGTTTAAAGATTTTTAGGTACGTAGACATTTCCTGGTAGTTTTGGACAAACAAACGAGTACAAACAATAATGTGCACAACGTTGTAAAGAAGTTTAACAAGTATGGGAGGGGTCATGTTTTTACTTACGAGCTACCGCAGGAAGGAACGCTTCAGTTTTTAGATCTTAAGCTCATATTCAAGCATCAACATACTTGTTATGCATACTGTCCGCGTGCTAGAAAGAAGCCTTACCATATACATCATCACATTCTAAGGTAGTAAAGAGGGCGATCGCTTCAATGTGTTTGGAGTCTGCGCTGGTGAGGTCGTGCTCGCATGAGAGGCAAGCCAGCTTCCGTGCTCAGATTGGACGACTGAAGGCAGCCGCGTTCCCGCAGTCTGTGCTGACGGCGGTGGCCGAAACCCTCCTGAAGAAGCTAAAAGGGCGATCACGGAAGCAGTGCCTGAAAGACGCGCCCAGTGGGCGTGAGAGGCCGTTAGTGGTACCCTATTTACACGGGTGACGCACAACCTGAAGAAGGTTGCTAACCGGCACGGAGTTGACATGGTGTTTTCTGCACCTAAGAAGCTTTCGAGGTTGTGCGCGCGAATTTCGAGCGGCAAAGAGTGCACTAGCCTGTGTAACAAGAAGCATGCCAACCCGGTGGTGCAATGCGATGTGGGAGTGGTATATGCGACTCCGTTTTCCTGCGGCAGATCTTACGTGGGCCAAACAGGCCGCTGCGTTAACGATCGCATACGTGAACACCAGCTGTCGATCAAAAATAATGAAATGGGAAATTTGCCTGCTCACTGCGCAGCATGTGGATGTGAACCACTATTTCAGGAGACTAAGATACTGGGACATAGCAGAGATACGTGTGCTCGTGAGGTTTTGGAAGCATTCTTCATCAACATGAAAGGTGATAGCTGTGTAAGTGAGGCCTCGGTATCGCTCTACGGTGCAGAAGTGTCCTTTTTGATTGATAAGGTGCGTTAAGTAGCACGTGTTGATCCTCGACGCGTCGGCGCAGCTATGTACGGGTTCCCTATTTTACCGACGTTCTACAGTCAATAAAAAACAGTTGGTAGTTTGCGCTCGATCTGTTTAAGTGTTCCTTCTTGTGGTGTCTTTTCTATTTTAGCGCAATTTTTCCTGCATAGAATGAACCAACTAGCCCCTCAAGACGTCCTGAGATAGTGTCCCCCTGCCTTACACCCTTCTTGATTGGTATTCTGTTGATTTCTTTATGAAGCACTATGGTAGCAGTTGATCCCCTGTAGATTTCTTCCAGAATGTTTATATATACTTCATATACGCCCTGATTCCGCAGTGTCTGCATGACGGCTGATATTTATACTCAATCAAACGCCTTCTCGTAATCTATGAAGGCTATGTATAGTGGTTAGTATACTCTGAGGATTTCTCTGTTACCTGTTGATAGTTAGAATGTGGTCAATTGTTGAGTAGCCTGTTCGAAATCCTGCTTGTGTCTTTGGTTGATTGAATTCTAATGCTTTCTTTACTCTGTTAGCAATTACCTTTGTAAATAGCTTGTATACTACAGAGAGCAAGCTGATCGGCCTGTAATTCTTCAAGTCCTTGTCATCTCCTTTCTTATGTATTAAGATGATGTTAGCGTTCTTCCGACTCTGGTACTCTTCCCGTCAGGAGACACCTCGTAAACAGGGTGGCTAGTTTTTCTAACACAATCTGTCCTCCATCTTTCAGCAGATCTGATGTTACTTGATCCTCACCAGCAGCTTTGCCTCTTTGCATGCTCTCCAAAGCTTTTCTGACTTTTCTATCATTACTGGTGGGGTGTCATCTGGGTAACTGCTAGTTCTTATAGTATTAAGGTCGTGGTTGTCTCCGCTACTGTACAGATCTCTGTAAAATCCTTCCGCTATTTTAACTATCCTATCTATATTGTAGTAATTTTGCCTTCTTTGTCCTTTAGTGCATACATCCGACTTTTGCCTATCCCAACTTTCCTCTTCACTGCTCGACGCTCCTCCGTTTTTTCAGAGCTTGTTCAATTCTCTCCATGTTGTACCTTCTTACATCGCATACCTTACGTCTATTAATCAACTTCGAAAGCTCTGCCAGTTCTATTTTGTCTGCTGTACTTGACACTTTCATGATTTGACGCTTCTTAATTAGGTTTTTCGTTTCCTGGGAAAGCTTGCCAGTGTCCTGTCTAACTACCCTGCCTCCAACTTCCACTGCACACTCCGTAAATACTCGTCAGATTATCATTCATTGTATCTACGCTAAGGTTGGTTTCCTCACTAAGAGCCGAGTACCTGTTCTGCAGCGACACTCTGAATTCCTGTACTTTCCCTCTCAGTGCTAGCTCATTGATTGGCTTCTTGCGTATCAGTTTCTGTCGTTCTTTCTTCAAGTCTTGGCGAATTCGAGACCGTACCATTCTATGGTCACTGCATCGTACCTTGCCAACCACTTCCACATCCTGCACGATTCCTGGGTGTGCACTCATTATAAAGTCTATTTCGTTCTTATTTTCGCCATTAGGGCTCCTCCTGTCCACTTGCGGTTTTCTCGTTTTTGGTAGAAGGTATTCAAAATCCATAAATTATTGCGTTCTGCGAATTCTACTAGTAGCTCTCCTCTGGCGTTTCTAGTACCGATGCCATAATCTCCTACTGCCTGGTCTCCAGCCTGATTCTTCCCTACCTTTGCAATAAAGTCGCCCATCACTATAGTATACTGTTGTTTTACCTTATTCATTGCCGATTCCACGTCTTCATAGAAAGCTTTCAACTGAAGCGTCATCATGGCTGGATGTAGGCGCGTAAGCCTGTACTACCTTCATCTTGTATCTTTTATTCAGTTTTAATTACGATACCTACCACCCCTTTCATTAATGCTATAGTAATTCCTCTATGTTTACAGCTATGTTTCTGTGTATTAGGAAACCCCACTCCCAGTTCTCTTCTGTCTGCCAAGCCCCGATAGCAAAGGACGTGCCCATTTTGTAGCACCGTAATAGGCCTCATCTGTCCTCCTAACCTCACTGAGCCCTATTATATCCCATTTAACACCCTCTAGCTCCTCGAATAGTACAGCTAGACCTTCCCTCACTAGATAATGTTCTAGCGTTAAACGTTGCCAAGTTCAGGTTCCAATGGCGGCCTGTCCGGATCCAGAGATTCTTAGCGCCCTCGACTGCGTTGCAGATCTGACCGCCGCCGTGGTCAGTTGTTTCGCAGCTGCTGGGGACTGAGGGCCGTGAGCTATTTGACGTAAGCATGTGGGAGGTAGTGGCCAGATACTGCACCAGGGTGGCCAATCCTCTCTGGTGAGGGAGTGCGTTCCCGGCGGTGGTTACCGGTGAGGCCGCACCCCAGGCCTCTTAATGCAGTTTCATCAACACGCGGATTTTATTTTATTTTTTTATTTTTTTATCCGGTTGGGAACTGCACGGCACTGGGATTTGAGCCACGGACCTCTTGCATGCGAGGCGGATGCTCTAACCACTACGCCATCGCCGCACCCAAATTTTATTGACGGGTGGCATTTTAACAAATGCCACCCGTCAATAATATTCACGCACAAAATTTCCAAAACTAGCATTAACTTTTTGGACGTCACTGTCAGGGTCGAAAATGACCGCTTGTCAACAAACCTTTACAAAAGCCTACAGACCGTCAAATGTACCTACATTTCAACAGCAGCCACCCAAAGCATTGCAAAACGGGTATTCCATATTCTCAGGCCTACCGGTACCGAAGAATATGCACCGATATTCGGGAATTTGACAGACACGCGGAACACCTAAAGCATTCCTTATTGAAAACAAAATTATCCGGAAGACATTATTGACGATGCCATACTACGTGCTCGCAACGTGAACAGGAATGATATAATTAAGAGACCAAACAGAGTATCTAAAACGACTTCCCAAAGGAACCTTGTACTAACTTATTTCTCATCAGCGCCACAAATCAACAACATACTTTCCCGCCATTTCAACATAATCAGGAAAAGCAAACGACTAACTTCTATTTTCGCAAAGCCACCTCACGTGGTGTCCCGCTGGGATAAAATCTGAAGGACATTCTTGTCAGAGCAAAAACAAACACCCCCAAAATTCAATCAGGGTGCCATTCCTGCGGAAAAGCTCGATGCAAGGTATGCCCACAGATGGTCACAACACGTGAATCCAAAGCGAACTTCTCGAATTTCAAATTCTGCATAACTGAAAGCCTTAATTGTGACTCCAGTAACGTAATATACGTGCTGCATTGCAACATCTGCGGACAAGAATATATCGGCCAAACAGACACGCCATTTCGGCTGCGGTTCAATAATCACCGGTACCACGCCACTTCACTGCCGAAGCTACCTTTATCTAGACATCTGCGCCTGCCAAACCACAGTTTTGAAAATATCAGCGTAACTCTTTTGCAGTCCGGTTTCTCAAACAGACGCGAGCGCGAACAGCATGAGGCATATTTTATTTTCCAATTTCGTACATTAGTAGCCGGCATCAACGAGGACCCCGGAAAACTCAACTGCCTCCGAGAAGTAAGCCAGGAGAAAATTGGTGACAAAGATTGATAGCTGGAGACCATGCTTTTTTCTGACTGACTGGTACGTGTACACTGTCCTTTCTTCTTGTTGCTTTTTCATATGCACATACAAAGTGTTTACGTTCGCCTACCACTTCATGACCATTGAAGGGAAACGGACGAAGATTAAAGGTAAATAGCCGACCGACCCAGAAACGAGAAACCTTTTCTTTACGCACGCCGCCCGCCCGCCCGCCAAACAACCCATTACGGGGAAACCCCTTTCTTTACGCGTGCTGTCACGGACCCTCCCGGAACCGCGGCGACAATCTTGGGTGGCCCGACACACGTCAAAAACTGAACAGCACGTGATATGAACCGTATGTGGATGTAGACGGGCAGTTGGCTTCGTTCTCAGTGTTGACAGTGGTTCTTCCTCTTTTTCACTTTCTTTCTTTTCTTTCTTTTTTTCATCTTTTTTCTCCCCCTTTTTTTTCTATTTCCCTCTCACTTTCGCAAACGTCTTTCAAGGCGAGAGGGACGCGGCAGCAACGAAGTTTGGAAGCTCATGTCAGTATAACTCATCCCCTGATGAAGGGAGGACCCCTCCCGAAACTGTTGTTAAATAAATATATTGTTACGAGGTTGGTTGCTTCTGAGCAAGATGTATTTGCAGAGTAAAAACTACAGGCAAGAGACACAATGGCTGATTGGCCCAGTCGCGCGCCTGTCAGTCGCACCTCTTCCTTTTCTTCCTCTCCGTAGCAGGACCCCCGGGCGTTGGAGCGCCGTCTCGGCGAGAGTCCGGAGAAGTGCGACAGAAGTAGGGTTTCATGCGCGAAACATGGACAATGTCAACTAGTGACGAACTTGGTGACGTACTGGAGTGCAATGGCGCTATCTCGTAGGTTACGTCGCTAACTTGACGTAAGACTAGGTAGGGTCCGGCGTATCGGGACAAAAGTTTTTCGGAGAGACCTACACGGCGACACGGTGACCAGAGGAGCACGTGGTCACCTGGGGCAAACGTTATATTTCGATGCCGGTGGTCGTAGCGGGCTTTTTGCATATCCTGTGACCTGGTGAGGCGAGACTGGGCAACTTGACGAGCCATGTGAGCCCGATCAATGGCTTCGCGCGCGTACTCGGAAGCAGATGGCACGAGAGGCAAGGTGGTTTCAAATGGCAATATGGGGTCGCGACCATATAAAAGATAAAAAGGCGAGAATCCCGCAGTGTCATGTCGAGAGGAGTTATATGCGAAGGTCACATAGGCCAACGTGGTATCCCAGTCTCGATGATCATCGGAGACGTACATCGAAAGCATCTCTGTGAGCGTGCGGTTGAGACGTTCAGTTAGGCCATTAGTTTGTGGGTGGTAGGCGGTAGATAGCTTATGCGCTGTAGCACACGAGCGAAGGAGGTCATCGACAACTTTGGACAGGAAAGAGCGGCCGCGGTCCGTAAGCAGCTGTCGGGGTGCACCATGGTGTAAGATGACGTCATGAAGAAGAAAATCCGCGACGTCAGTGGCGCAACTGGTTGGCATGGCCTTTGTTATCGCGTAACGGGTCGCATAATCTGTGGCGACGGCAATCCATTTATTTCCGAGTGTCGTCGTCGGAAAAGGGCCAAGAAGGTCGAGTCCCACGCGATGAAATGGTTCAGAGGGGACTTCAATTGGGTGAAGATATCCAGCTGGCAGCAAAGAAGGTCTTTTCCGGCGCTGGCAGAGGTCGCAAGTGGCGACATATCGACGTACGCTGCGGTACAATCCAGGCCAGAAAAATCGACGTCGCACGCGGTCGTATGTGCGGGAAACGCCGAGGTGTCCCGCTGTTGGTGCGTCGTGAAGTTGTTGAAGTATGGCAGGCCGTAGATGACGAGGGATGACAAGCAGAAGCTCAGGGCCTTCAGTGGTGACGTTGCGGCGGTAGAGGATGCCGTCATGCAGCACGAACATACGGGATTCAGCGTCATGGCTGTCAGACTGGATGGCGTCGATGATAGTGCGCAATGACTCATCCCGTCGTTGTTCGATGCGCATATCGCTGACGTCTGTGAACGCCATTACTCTGCTCTCCAGGTCAGGCGCAACGGGATCAGGAGGATCTACCGGATATCGAGAAAGACAGTCTGCGTCCTTGTGCAAACGGCCAGACTTGTAGCTGACGCTAAACGAAAATTCCTGAAGCCTCAGAGCCCAGCGAGCCAGACGTCCAGTCGGGTCCTTCAGAGAAGTCAGCCAACAGAGGGCGTGGTGGTCCGTAACGACAGTGAAAATGCGACCATATAAATATGGCCGAAACTTGGCGACGGCCCAAACTAAAGCTAGACACTCTCTCTCGGTGATGGAATAATTCATCTCCTGGGGAGAAAGCAGGCGACTGGCGTAAGCTATCACGCACTGTCTACCGTGGTGCCGCTGAGCGAGAACTGCGCCGATACCGTGGCCACTGGCGTCGGTGCGAACCTCTGTGGCAGCAGAAGGATTAAAGTGGGCAAGTATGGGGGGCGTAGTTAGGTAGCCGATGAGAGCGGCGAACGCTTGAGCCTGCTCAGGGCCCCATGAGAATGTGGTATCCTTCTTCAGCAAATCTGTCAGTGGCCGGGCAACGTCGGCGAAGTTTTTCACAAAACGGCGAAAGTAGGAACATAAGCCGACGAAGCTACGGACATCGGATGTAGAACGGGGCACTGGAAAGCTACGGACGACGCGTATCTTTTCGGGATCTGGTTGGACACCATCGGCGTTTACAATATGGCCCAGAATGGCAATCTGACGGTGACCAAATTGACACTTCTTGGAATTGAGTTGTAGCCCAGCTGTTCTGAAGACTGCGAGAATTGCAGCGAGACGGGTCAGGTGGCTATCGAAAGTAGATGAAAAGACTATCACATCGTCTAGGTAACAAAGACAAGTAGACCACTTGTAACCACGCAGGAGAGAGTCCATCATTCGTTCGAATGTGGCAGGGGCGTTACAGAGTCCAAAAGGCATGACCTTAAACTGGTATAAACCATCTGGTGTAATGAAGGCCGTCTTCTCGCGGTCCATTTCATCGACAGAAATCTGCCAGTAGCCGGACCGAAGATCTATAGACGAGAAGTATGTAGCCCCGTGTAGGCAGTCCAACGCGTCATCGATGCGTGGGTAGCGGGTACACGTCTTTGCGTGTGATCTTGTTTAGGTGGCGATAGTCAACGCAGAAGCGCCAGGTACCATCTTTTTTCTTCACAAGGACGACAGGGGAGGCCCAAGGACTACTTGATGGTTCTATGACACCTTTGTTGAGCATTTTGTCCACTTCTGCTTGGATAACTCTACGCTCAGTGGGGGAGACACGATAGGGGCGTCGGCGAATAGGACTGGCGTCACCAGTATTTATACGGTGCTGAACAGTGGATGTTTGCCCTAGAGGTCTGTCGTCGAAAGAAAAAATGTCGGTATATGACGCGAGAAGGCGATGGATGTCATTGGCTTGCGCAGGATTGAGGTCGGGTGCAATCATCTTCGAGAAACGATCTGGCCGAGAACAGGTGCTGTTCGCTACAGGAGACTGAAGTAAATCAATCTCGGTGGTGAGCGCTGCTATTTCGAATTCGTCAGCATTAGATACGCTGGCCAAGAACATGCCACGAGGAAGCACTTGAGGGCACAAGCTGAAATTGAGAAGTGGAAGCGAGGTACAATTGTCAGTAACAGTCACAAGCGTATGGGGAATGGCAATGTTGCGGCTCAAGAGGACGTCGGCGAGAGGAAGGAGGACATATTGACCATCGGGAACTTGGGGCTGTGCGGTCAAAACGACGAAGGTGGCTGCCTGAGCTGACAGCCGCACATCCTGAAGAGAGCACAGGCGCGGCGGGGCAGTGTGGGGTTCAGCGACTATCTGAGGCAACTCTAGCTGAAGAACGCCTGTAGCACAATCGATCAGAGCAGAATGATTCGACAAGAAGTCCAGGCCTAGGATAATGTCATAAGGGCAGTGGTCAATCACGGCTAAAATGACAGAAGTAGTGTGGTCCTTTATACGTAAGCGGGCAGTGCACAGACCGAGAACCATCGGCGTGCCGCCATCGGCCACACGGAGCATTTGTGCAGCCGCTGGTGTCAGAACTTTCTTTAAACGTGTGCGTAGGCTTGAACTCATGACCGAAATGCTTGCGCCGGTGTCGACAAGTGCTTGTACAGGTTCGCCGTCTACTTTAACGTCTATTACACTTCGTCTGGTGGGAACGGAAAGAGGATTTGCTGCGGAAGTCGTCAATGCAGCACCACCTCCGGGGGCTGCATTTCTCAGTTTTCCGAGACAACGCGGCCGGAAGCCACGGGGGACGAGAAGCGCCGTGGCTGCGGCGAACGGGACGATGGACGACGTGTTTGCGGCGATCGAGACTGGTGCCCACGTGGTGAAGGCGAGCGGCTGTACCAAGTGTTCCGAGAATGGTCAATGGCATTGGGCTCTTCGGCAGGTGGAAAGGTGCGGGCGGTATCGTCGAAACGGGTCATATTGGTCGTTGCGCGATGTGCCGAGGACCATGTGTTGCGGCAGTAACGGGCAATATGTCCAACGCGGTGGCAGTTGAAACATATAGGGCGGTCATCTGCAGTTCGCCACTCAGCCGGGTTGCGAGTACGTGGAGAAGACCGTCGGTCGGAGAAGGGCATCACGAAAGGGCGTTCGCTGACTCTAGGCGCGGTGACATGGCACACGGAATGCACTCCGATGTTTTCAAGCTCCTGGCGCACGATGGCTTGAACAAGAGGAACAGTAACAGGAGTGGCATCGGTACTGCGCGAATAGAACGCCGAGGGCGCCATAGCTTCCAGTTCACGACGAACAATGCGTGTAAGGTCTCCCGGCGGCGATGCACGTTGTGGTGTTGACTGGTCCTCGCAAGTAGATGTTGCAGCGGTGTTTGGGAGTCGAGCGAATGTTTGTAGAATGCGGCGACTTTTCACTTGCTCGAACTGACGACACTCTTTGATGATCGCGTCTACGGTGGAACAGCCCTTGCACATCAGGAGATTGAACGCGTCGTCGGCAATCCCTTTCAGAACATGTCCCACCTTGTCACCTTCTGTCATGTCGCTTTCGGCCTTTCGGCAAAGGGCCAGCACGTCTTGAATGTAAGCGAGGTATGACTCCGTAGGGGATTGGGCACGGCAGGCCAATTCCTTTTTGGCGGCGATCTTCCGACTGGCGGTTTTGCCAAACACCTCTCGCATCTTTGCTTTGCATTGGTCCCAGCTTGTGAGTTCTTCTTCATTGTTCTCATACCACACCTTGGCCGTGCCTCTCAAATAGAACAGCACATTAGCCAACTGAAGTGTGGGATCCCATCTGTTCGGCACACTCACTCGTTCAAACATGGCCAGCCAATCATCAACGTCGACGCCATCGGTTCCGCAGAATGTACCGGGATCCTTGAGAGGCGTGAAAACGTACGGTTGCGACGCCATGTTCGTCGGAGACGCTGACGTTGACGCGGAGGGCTGAGCATTGGCCATGGCTGGAAGGGCGATGCGACGTCCGCTGCGGAGCTCCGTTGCCTGATGGTTACCCAGCACCTCTCACCAATATGTTACGAGGTTGGTTGCTTCTGAGCAAGATGTATTTGCAGAGTAAAAACTACAGGCAAGAGACACAATGGCTGATTGGCCCAGTCGCGCGCCTGTCAGTCGCACCTCTTCCTTTTCTTCCTCTCCGTAGCAATATTTATCCTTGTTGACAACACTCCCGTTGTGCCATATCATATATATATATATATATATATATATATATATATATATATATATATATATATATATATATATATATATATATATGAGATTTAACAGACAATAATGCCAAGGTTTGTATAGGGGAAGTTATTAGAACCAATGGTATGTGAATAAGAAGAAAGAAAAGTGGGTGAAAAAATAACCAGCCGTGAGCAGGAATCGAACCTACGACCTTCGAATAACGCGTTCGATGCTTGAGCATCGATCGCGTTATTCGAAGGTGAGTGTCGACCTCAATGTAATTATTGATGGAGAGCAAGTGATGGCCTTAGTCGATACGGGTACTGATTTTACCATAATAAGTCACAAGCTGGCTGATCTTAGAAAAGTAAAAACGACATAGACAGGTCCACATATAGGAGCAGCGGGTGGTCAATCGCTGCTGCCTATGGAAAGATGCTTGGCACGAATCAGCATATGAGATTCCTCTTTCGTCACGACTTTCATCCTTCTCTCAGAGCGCTGCAAAGACTTAATTATAGGAATGGACTTTCTCAGGGAGCATGGCGCAATAATCAACATTCTGGACCGCGTGGTTTCGTTTTACGAGAGTGCTCGTCTGACTAATTCTTCATCACCTGCGCACAAATCCTTTCGTCTCAGGACCACATTATTGTCACGGGGTCGTGACGGGGCCGAAGACAGAAGACTTTACGTTGAAATTTAACTGTTTATTTGGGCGAACCTGTGCCCGGTAAACGGAAAGTCTGGTTACAGTAGCAGTCTTGGACTGATAGCGGCGAACGGAGCGTCGGCCGTCTATTAATAACTGACAAGCGGTGAAGCGCATCGGCATTTATACTCTTGCCGTCGAATGTTCTAGCGTTATCGCTGATGGTGGCGTAGGTTCCAGAATAATCTGTACAGTTCGCAGAGTAGGCGTGATCTTATCGAAATGGTCTACTACTGTCCGGAAGCTTCTCGAAAACTGCAGGCGCTGTTTGCGCTGAGAATTGTGTAGTGTTTTGGGACAATAACAAAACTTGGGAAATGGAACGTGGCATTGTCCCCCTCTGAAAAAGGCATCGTCCCGATGCTTTAACTAAAGATGAAGGTACAACAATAATGCAAAAAAGTACAACGAATAAGTTACGATACAATATTAATACAAAAAACACTGTTTCTGTTTGTTAACGCGCATGAAACGGCTTGAGGCGCGCGACGTGGACGACTTCAGGTCGCGATCGGCATCGTTGAGAGTTCGCGATGCCGTCGGAGACAACATCGCAATCAAGTGGGTAGAGACGTCGAAACACCCTGTACGGTCCGAAGTACCGTCGCAGAAGCTTTTAACTTAGTCCACGTCGGCGTATCGGCATCCACACCCGAACACGTTCACCGGGCTGGTATTCCATGAAGCGTCGTCGAAGATTGCAACGGCGGCTGTCGGTCGTCTGTTGATTCTTGATACGAATACACGCGAGTTGTCGGGAGTCTTCGGCGCGTTGAAAATACTCACTCACACCGAGGTTTTCTTCGTCGGTGACGTTCGGTAACATGGCATCGAGCGTCGTTGCCGGGCTCCTTTCATAGACCAACATGTATGGGGATACATGCGTCGTCTCCTGCACCGCCATGTTGTATGCGAAGGTCACGTACGAAAGAATGGCGTCCCACGTCTTGGGTTCGACATCGACGTACATTGCCAGCATGTCGGTGATCGTCTTGTTAAGCCGCTGGGTGAGGCCGTTCGTCTGTGAGTGGTACACTGTCGTCCGGCGGTGGTTTGTCTTGCTGTATGCCAAGATCGCTTGAGTTAAGTCGGCAGTAAATGCCGTTCCTCTGTCGGTGATAAGGACCTCTGGGGCACCGTGACGTAGGACAATATTTCGACGAAGAACTTAGCTACCTAGGATGCACTGCCTTTGGGAAGGGCTTTTGTCTCGGCGTAGCGGGTGAGGTAGTCGGTAGCTACCACAATCCACTTGTTTCCGAAAGCCGACTTCGGGAACGGCCCCAGTAGGTTCATACCAATCTGCTGGAAAGGTCGGCATAGTGGTTCAATTGGCTACAGAAGTCCGGCTGGCCTTGTCGGCGGTGCCTTGCGTAGCCGACAGTCCCGGCATGTCCTCACATAACGAGTGACGTCGGTAGTAAGAGGTGGCCAGTAGTACCATTCTTGTATCCTAGCGAGCGCACGAGAAACACCGAGGTGCCCTGCCGTCGTATCGTCGTGCAGGACCTGCAGGAGTTCTGGTCGCAAAGCTGAAGGCACCACAAGGAGGTACTTAGCTAGAAGCGGTGAAAAGTTTTTCTTTTGTAGAAGACCGTTTCGCAGGAAGAACGACGCAAGTGCGCGCTTGAATACCTTCGGAAATTCGGCGGTCCTGCCTTCTAGGTATTCTATTAGGGCCTTAAGTTCCGGGTCGGCCCGCTGTCGTTCAGTGAAGTCGTCGGTAGTTATCGTTCCCAAGAAGTAGTCGTCATCCGGGTCGTCGGGTGGTGGTTGGTCGACAGGCGCACGAGAGAGACAGTCGGCGTCGGAGTGTTTCTGGCCGGACTTGTAAATGACAGCAATGTCATATCCTTGAAGTTTCAGGCTCTATCGTGCGAGGCGATCTGAAGGGTCCTTCAAGGTGGCAAGCCAACACAAGGCGTGGTGGTCGCTCACAACTTTGAAGGGCCTGCAGTAGAGGTAGGGGCGAAATTTCGACGTAGCCCAGATGATGGCGAGGCACTCCTTTTCTGTTGTGGAAAAATTGGCTTCTGCTTTGGATAGTGATCGGCTGGCGTAACTAACAACCCTTTCAAGTCCGTCAGTACTCTGCACAAGAACGGCGGTAAGACCTAAGCTGCTTGCGTCAGTGTGTATTTCTGGCTCGGCGAATTCGTCGAAATGGGCAAGTAACGGAGGCGTCTGGAGGCGATGTTTAAGTTCCTGAAAAGCGTGTTCCTGTGGCGTTTCCCACTTGAACTCCACGTCGGCCTTGGTAAGGTTAGTGAGAAGATCGGCGATGCGGGCGAAGTTTTTCACGAACCGCCCATAATAGGCGCACAGGCCCAGAAATCGGCGCACCGCCTTTTTGTCAGTGGGCGGCGGGAAGTCAGCGATGGCGGCTGTTTTCCGTGGATCGGGACGAACTCCAGACTTGCTAATAACCTGCCCCCAGAAACAAGAGCTCCTCGTACGCAAATCTGCACTTTTCTGGCTTCAGTGTGAGCCCGGACGTCTTGATGGCTTGAAGTACAGCTTCAAGACGCCGAAGATGCTCGTAGAATCTCAAGGAAAACACGACAACGTTGTCCAAGTACAGAAGGCAAGTCTGCCATTTCAATCCTGCCAGTACTGTATCCATAACGCATTGAAAAGTTGCAGGCGCTGAGCAAAGACCGAAGGGCATCACCTTAAACTCAAAGAGGCCGTCCGGTGTTATAAACGCCGTCTTCTCTCGGTCTCTTTCGTCGACTTCGATTTGCCAATAGCCAGTCTTGAGGTCCATTGACAAAAGGTACTTGGCGTTATGGAGCCGATCACGTGCGTCGTCTATTCGTGGGAGAGGATACACGCCCTTGATTGTGATTTTGTTCAGGCGGCGATAATCGACGCAGAAACGTAGGGTCCCATCCTTTTTCTTCACTAACACCATGGGGGATGCCCATGGACTCTTGGACGGCTGGATATTGTCATCCCGCAGCATTTCATCAACTGGTCTCTTCATGGCTTCACGTTCTCGCGTCGAAACCCTGTACGGACTCTGACGGAGTGGTCTGGCATTTTCTTCGGTTATGATGCGATGTTCGTGATTCGGGTCTGCTGAATTTTCGATGACAACGAAAAGCAATCTTCGTATTGCAGGAGCAGGGCCTTGAGCTGTTCTTTCTTATAGTTCGGAAGTCTGGGATTGACATCGGAAGTGCGATGGGGCAGTGTTTTGGCGTGCGCGTTGAGGAGGGGCGTGGTGGCGGGCTGCAGCAGCCTAGGTCATGGCTTGCAGCTGAGGCTCTTGAGGTTGAGAAACGCCTAGCGATAGCTGGATCTCCTGGCGTACGACGTCCGCGATGGATTCCACGTGAGGCTGCGCTGAAGGAAGTAATTTTTGCTGCTCTTCTTGCACGATCACTCTGATCGTCTCACGTAAATCAGTGGTTCCAAGTGCTTGAATGCCGGCGTAGCTTGTAGACGAGACGCTACGGTTATATTGCCGCGTGCGCATCTCGAGTGTCTTCTCTATTGTAGATGCTTCTGAAATGAATTCGGCGACCGTCTTTGGCGTGTTTCTGATCAGCCCGGCGAAAGTTCCTGCTTTACTCCTCGCATGAGCAGATGGACCTTCTTCTCCTCGGACATGTCGGAGTTAGCGTGGCGGAAAAGTTTAATCATAACTTCCACGAATAGCGCCACGTTTTCGTTTGGCATCTGCATGCGGGTTTCGAGAAGAGCTGCGGCCTTCTCCTTGCGCACCACACTTGCGAAAGTAGTAAGGAACCTGGCGCGAAAGACGTCCCACGTTGTAAGGCTTCGCTCTTGATTCTCGAACAAGGTCCGAACAGCATCTTCTAAGGTGAAATACACATGCCAGAGCTTGTCATCGTCTGTTCAGTCAGTGAAGGCGGCGACGCGGTCGAATCTTTCGATCCAGCTTTCCGGGTCTTCCAGTGGTGAACCGCGGAAAGTTGGCTGCTCTTTGGGTTGGGCGGTCATGGTCGCAGTAGATGATGTCGGGATCCGGGTTTGCCTGGCTGCTTCATGAAGGTGCCCGTACTCTGGTCGAAGTCCCCTCTGCCTGCGGCTCGTTCGCTGTTCAGGGTTAGCGTCCGTGTCTTTTTTGCCGCTTGGGCTGGGGTCGCGGCTTGAAGGGGCGTCCGGAACATCAAAGAAGCAGCACCTCCACCAGATGTCACGGGGTCGTGACGTGGCCGAAGACAGGAGATTTTACGTAGGAATTTAACTGTTTATTTGGGCGAACCTGCGCCCGGTAAATGGAAAGTCTGAATACAGTAGCAGTCTTGGTTTAAGAGAATTTAATTTCCTGATATATCATATACAGCCTATGTGTACACATAAAAATAACATTGGTGAACAATACGTATGTACAATGCAAGCTGTTATATACAGCGAAAGAAATTATAGTGTATGCAGGGACGTACAATGCGAAAATTGTACAACAAAGACAGGAAATTCTTGCCATTGAGATGAATAAACTTAAATAAACAGTAAGGCTATATGAACCAACAAGGGGAGGTCATTCACAGTGAAAGGTGATGTGTTGCATCACCTCTGAGGACAATTGGCTCTCGCGATCAAGAACAATACTGCACAAAAAGACATGTTTCTAAAGAAGAAAAGAAAAATACACACTGTAATGTGTCAGTGGTACAAGCTCTAGCCCACGTCCTCAATAGGGGAGGAAAGGCATGGACACTCTGTTGTTTTTTACGATAATAAATCGCGTAGACCAACGTCGGAGGAAAGCCTCCTCTCCCAGTACGACTAGTTCTGTGTTAAGATGCATAAGCATTATGTTTCTTAGGCGATGTAGTAGGGGAAACAGGGCTCTCTGGAAGCGTCCCCTCAGACGGGCCAGTCCCCTTCGTTTCCATAAGACGAAGGCTCCGATAGCCATTAAGAGTACGACAGAGGTATCCCTGTGGCTAGACTTCCACTGCATACTTGTTTGGAACATTTTGGTAACCATGCGCCAAAAGGTGCGTGCTACTATACATTCATGGAAGACATGGTTCAGTGTTTCGACGCGACTGCATTGCAGGCATGTGGTGGAGGGCGCCACGCCCCACGCCGCAAGGCGGTCGGCCGTTGGTAAAGCCTCCCGTTCCCTAAGCCAGTTTAGGTCACGGACCTCGGAAGGGAGAGACGTGTTTGTAATTGTCCAACGTCTTTTCGCCCGGCATTTCCGGCGTTGTTGTTCAGATAGGCTTTTAAATGCTATTTTTTTATTCAGATACCCTAAAGGCCCCGAAGGGCATTACATAGGGGGGGGGGACAACAATGTGTTGAGTACATTTCAATTCAAGAGCAAACACAGTCAAGAGCGGGCATGTAACAAAAAACGGTAGAAAAGCAAACAAACAAAGAAAAATAAATGGAAAAGAAATACAAAGCAAGCGCATATAGTACATGGTTCATGGCTCTGATAATAAAAATCGCTTCAAGTGGCTTACAAACAAATCGTGATTATGAATTGTGGCAATATCTTATGGTAATCGATTCCAATGAAAGATGGCCAAGAACAACGGTGATTGACGAAGAAGATTAGTACGGGCAATCAAGGGGAGGAGTTTGAAAGGGTTATCTAGACGCGGAAAAATTCGATGGGCAGGTTTGATATGCGATGCAGCAAATGACGACGCACTATGATAGAGCCGGTAGAAGTGACAGTAATGCTAGTATTCTTCTTTTTTTCAGGGAGGGCAGCTGTAGAGATTCTTTAATGGCAGTTATGCCAGATGTGCGGGAATAGTTCTTAGTAATAAAACGTGCTGCTTTATTTTGCAAGGCCTACAGTCTGTTTGTTAAGTATGCCTGGTTTGGGTTCCGTTCCAAATAATAGACACGTAGTCGAGTTTGGATCGAACTAATGAAGTATAGGCTAAAAGTTTAGTTGACTGATTAGCTAAATACAAATTTCGTCTGATGAAACCGAGTGTTTTACTTGCCTTAGAAATTATAGCATCAATGTGTTCATTCCACGTAAGGTTGGACGACAAATAGACACTCAGATATTTTAGCGCAGAAACGTTTTCGATAGCTGTGTTATTAATAGAATACGAATTTAGGTGCATGTTAATAGACCTACTAAATGTCATAGCTTTCGTTTTGAAAGCACTTATTTGCATTTGCGAATCCTCGCCCCAGTTAACAATATTATCCAGGTCGGTCTGTAAAGTATTAGAATCTTCAGAGCTGTTTATTTTTCTGTAAATTACGCAATCGTCGGCGAATAACCGAACGTTAGAACTTAAGTTATTGCCTGCGTAATTGATGTAAACCAAGAATAAAATTGGTCCCAGTACAGAGCCCTGAGGCACTCCTGATTTTACTTCGGTTAAAGGGGAATTGTGGTCATTTACGGAAACGTATTGATAGCGCTTACTTAAAAATGCTGCAATACAATTGAGTACGCTGCTGTTTATGTACGCTGCTGTTTATGTTTATTATTTCGCTCATGTTGGTGGGGGACATTTCCATAAGTTCTTGAACTGGAAAATTGTTTCGCCAAGAAAAGATTGTTGCAAAGATTTTATAACATGTGTGTAATACGCTGGTGGCTGCTCAGCAGCTGGTCCCGTGTCGTTTGCTAAACCAAAAAGTCTTCTAGAGGTTCCTAGCAGGTACATTACAAGTTGACTGCCTCGATACGATGAGTTCTCTAAGAGTGCCCAGGTGTTTTTGAGAGCCAACATGCAGCACATTACATCAAGGTTGGGTACACTGAGCCCTCCCCATTTTACTGGTAGGCGGACCAAGGCTCTGGCAACATCTTGCCAGAGCCTTGGTCCGCCTACCCATTTTACTGCGTGCGGCTCCAAAAAAAGGAGCCGCACGTGTGGAATATTCGCAGAAAGGCTCTGTAGCTATGTACGTTCCGAATAAACAGCGCGATGTCATCGTCGTATGCCGCTACTTTCACTTCGCCCAAGCCTGGGAGAGGAAAACCGCGTATCGAAGTGCAGTTCTGGATTTGCTTCAATAATGGCTCTATGCATAATACAAAGAGGATTGCGGAGAGGGGACAGCCTTGTCGAATGCCCCTACTTACTGCAATAGGTTCAGATGTATAGCCATTCACTACTAATGACGTTTCTAAGTCTGTGTAGAGTAAGTGGAGGATGTCGGTTAAATGCGCTGGGAAGCCATAACACTCAAGCACAGCGAAGAGATAGTTGCATTCTACGCGATCAAAAGCTTTTTCCTGATCCACGGAAACAAAAATGCCAGATATTTGTGTTCTTGTAGCGTACGTGAAGAGATCGCGAGTCAGCGCAAGCCAGGAATAGATCGTACGACCTGGGACACAGCATGTTTGTATGTCGCTTATTATTTCCGGTGAAATGGTAGTTATGCGGTTTGCAAGGATGGCTGTCAATATCTTATAATCCAAGTTAAGTAGAAAAATGGGCCTCCACGCTTTTTGATCAGACGGCTCTCCCTCGCTTTTAAGTAAGAGTATAACTCTGCTCTCTCGAAACGTATTCGGTCTGATTCTGTCAGCAAGAAGCCCATTTAGCATTGTCAAGAGGTGAACTTGTATTGTTTCAAGGAAAGTTTTGTAGAAACTCAAAGGTATCCCGTCAGGGCCGGCGGTGGTGGTTGCGTTCATGTGTTGAAGCACAAAGCGTGATTCACCAAGCGTCACTGGGCTGCACAAACCATTGCGGAGCTCCTCCGGTACGCGGGAAATTCCCGCGCAAAACTCGTTAACTATGGTGGTGTAGTTCACGTCACTCGCGTTCTCCGCCCTGAAAAGATTCGTAAAATGTGTTTCAAAGACCCTCATTATGTCTTCTGCTCGTGTCGACTGTTCGCCGTTCGGCAACTGAACGAAGGAACATGCATTTGTTCACCCGAGGAGCCATTGCAAACACTTCGAAGAACAGCTGGATCTGAAACCGGTCGTCCGTTGATAAAATACTGCGCGGCCGTGCGCGAACTAAGACGTAGCAAAAGTTCGTACCACGCCTTTGACTGATCGAGATAGTCTTGCATTGCGAACGTCAGCGTCTCACCTCTGCGTATAATGCGCGCTTTTCGTAGCGTGTCGATTATATCTGTCGTCAGGCGTGCTTTCCTTTCGCGCCCCGCTTCAATAAGCTCGGTGCGCCCACTGTGTTTCAATGCGTCCCAGCTGCGGGGCTCAGGCGGCCTATCGCACGCTTGCTCTAGTGCATTGCGCAGTAAGTAATGCTACGCTTTCCGGGTCGTGCACGAGTGTGGTGTCCATTTTCCAATGGTTTCTAAAGGTAGTGAACTGTTCAAAGAAAAGTTTTACAGACACTGGAAATTGGTCTGTAATGCATGGAGCGTCCGGTGGGAAATGTAGGACTTCGCAGCTTCGGACATGTGTGGCTAGCACTTCAGGAAAACAGTAACGATCTAGCCTGGTTATGTTTGGTTGTTGAATCTAACCCCGTTGCCATGTTGCAACGAAGTCATTTCCGTGAGTGTTGACCCATGCATCCCCGAGCTTGAAGTTGTGGATGAGTTGCCGCAATGCGCTAACTCCGCTATATTGTCTGCTTTCTCTGCGTCCTCGCGCATCTCTGTCAATGTCCTCAACACAGTTAAAATCCCCTACTGAGAAAGTGGGGTAGCTGTCAAACAAAAATGAGTCGAGTGAATTGAAAAATTCGGCCGTGCCCTTACGTTGAGCTGGGGCATATATTATGAGCGCCCTTACTCGTCTGCCGTGAAGGTCAAAGTCTACTGCTATTGTGCGACCGTCAAAACCATAAACACAGTTTGCTCCTCGACGTAACGCTGGTGTAAAAAAAACAACTCCAACTCCGCACATGTTTGAATTGGTCAGCGAAAAAAAGACTTCGACTCCAAAATGCGAACAAAAGGATTGCACATCATAAGGGGTTCTAAAGTTACATTCCTGTAAGAAGAGCATATCGACATGACGCGACCTTGCGAAGTGCATGACTTCTCTCTGCTTATCTTGGCATCTGAAACCCCTGACGTTTAAGGAGAGAAAATGCACCGCAGCCATTTTGAAAAGGGAGTGTGCGCGCAAACTTCAACAAAACCCCTTGCAGAAGGTGGGGCGAGCGCTCAACGAGTGAACATGACTAAAAAGAGAAATGCTCTGACGTCGTCAGAGCATTAGCGAGTTTTTGGGGCTTACTACTGTCCGTAGAGCCCTCAGAGTCCGTGGTCGGTGGGTCGGCACGTTTCGTGGCTGGACGGTCAACTTCCATGGCGCTGGCACCGACACTTGTACCAGCGGCTGCACCTGTAATCTGGTAAATGGGGTTAGACAGGCTTAGTTTACGGGTCTGGGCAGAGGGCAGAGTATTTGCCGGCGCGGGCACTCGGTGTTGTCAGTGGCATAATCACCGTCGTGGTCTTGGCTGGGCCGATGACCGGAGCTTCTGCACGTCCCGTTGTTCGGGTGCCGCGTCCTATCGAGGCTCTCGGCGCCTTGGTGCTCATAGTGGCGCCAACTAAGTCGGAAGTGTGAACTGTGGCCCTCGTGGTCTCTGCTAAGTACGGGCACACTGGCTTCGACTTTGATGAGCTGTGGTCTTCATAGGCGTCCGGCGAGAAGTCGCTGGTTTCGGTCGGGGCGTGTAGGGTTGACGAGACTTTCTCAGACTGGGGAGCCAGGTCTCCTGCGTCTTGTGGTTCAGCATGCGCGTCAGGGTCGCTTGTATCATTGTCGCTCACAGGCTCGAGCACCGGATAATCATCTTGCAATTCGGGCGTGAGGTCGGTGCACGCTTGTTCTTCGGTTGCCGCTGCTGGAGCCGCTGCGAAGGGCTTCGGGCGTACGCAGTAAGCTGTTGCATGGCTGCCCGAGCACTTGCGGAACAGTTCTGCGCATCCCTCTGTGGCATGTCCAAACACGTTGCAGCGCGTGCAACGGGGCGTGGTACATTCTTTGGCGATGTGGCAAACATTCCTGCACTTAGAGCACACTTTCTTGACACCCCGGTAGTCACACATGACATTGGAGCCTTGAACCGTCAGAAAGTTCGGTATTTGGCTTTTCATTTCCACTCGCGCCACACGGACACCAGTGCCAACCCCAGGGCGGCCCTTGAACACTGGCTCGTTGATATGTTGCACGTTGCCGTAGGCGGAGAGAGCAGTCGCTAGGGCTGCGTCGCCTATCCACAGCGGTACCCGGAAGACTGTGACGTGGACTATTTCAGGACATACGCTGACTAGTAGAACTGATTCGCCGTTCAAGAGAATGGCACCCCGGCTCTTCAGCTTGGTGGCTGCATGGACGTTTGCGGCTGCGGCGCCGAACTTTGCACCTCCCATGTGCTGGAGGGATTTGATACCGGCTGGGCCGGTTAGTGCTTCGAGGGCATCTATATTGTCGTCGATGGTACTCCCCTCTGTAGCGCTGAAGTTAAAGCAATGAGCTTTCGGCGGTGGCGCTGCGAAAGCCATCACACTTCCGTCCTGGCCCTGGCTCCCACGGCTTGCGCTGTGGTGCCCGGGCATTGGCTCACGATGAAGGCCTGGACAGAGCCGGGGGGTTGTCCAGGGGTTCGCTTGATGCTCGATGAGATGGGGTCAACGACTGGCAGCGTGCCTGGTCGCGGGAATCTTGGCACCAGGTTAGCGGCGAAGGCAGCGTCGGCCGTCGATCAACAACTGACAAGTGGCGAAGCACGTCGGCATTTATACTCTTGCCGTCGAATGTTCTAGCGTTATCGTTGGCGGGGGCGTAGGTTCCAGAATAATCTGTACAGTTTGCAGAGTAGGCGTGATCTTATCGAAATGGTCTACTACAGTCCGGAAGCTTCTCGAAAACTGCAGGCGCGGTTTGCTCTGAGAATTGTGTAGTGTTTTGGGACGATAACAATACTTGGGAAAAGGAACGTGGCAATATAGTCGTGCCACCTCGATGATGTGTTCTCGTTTCAGTGGCCTGTGACGTACCGTTTGACGGTGAAGATGTCGCCGACCAACTAACCTCGCTGTTTTTCACTCACGGGATTTCAGTAGCACGAGGAATAGTCAATGTCACCGGTGGCCGAACGCACGTGCTGTTGACCAGTTTCACCACGGAGCGATGGCACCCTCCAGAAGCCACAACTTTGACATATTTTGACGGAGGTAGCAGATATTTCTGACTGTTTTTCAGCACTCGAAGCAACGCCTACACAAGACCCACATGACCTAGCACTTAAACCTTGACGTCAGCCCTATTTTAACTGAGCAACAGCGGGAACACCTTCTTAGGCTGCTAGCCGAGTTCCATGACTGTTTTGCCTCGACCTCGAAAATTGGCCGGACGTCCTTGACCAAGCATGGAATCATCACAGAGGACACGGCTAGACCACCCATCAAAATCCGTACCGCGTGGCTTCAAAAGAACGAGAAGCGATAGAACAGCATGTAACAAAAATGCTTGAAGACGACGTGATTCAACCATCGCAAAGGCCTTTGGCGTCACCTGTTGTTCTAGTGAAGAAGGACGGCAGCCTGCGTTTCTGTGTGAACTATTGAAAGCTAAATCAGGTTACAAAAAAGATGTGTACCCGCTTCCCCGCACAGATTATGCGATCGAACGCCTTTGAAACGCACGTTACTTCTCTTCCGTGGACTTAAAGAGTGGATATTGGCAAATTGGAGTCGACCCCAGGGATCATGAAAAAAACCGCTTTCGTGACGCCGGACGGGCTATACCAATTTAAGGTCTTACCATTTGGCTTGTGCTCCGCGCCTGCTTCTTTGCAGCGTCTCATGGATCCCGTGCTCCCTGGGCTTAAATGAAGAACCTGCCTAGTATACCTTGACAACGTCTTTGTGTTTTCTGCAACGTTTGATGAACACCTTCAACGGTTGCACGTGGTGTTGCAGGCCATATGGGCCGCAGGTTTGACGTTTCCAAATTTCGCATGCATTGTGTCACCTATAGCTCGTTTCACGAGGGATGACGTTGAATTTGTTTGGGGCGACGAACAGGAAGCTGCTTTCAATGACTGGCAGCAACGTGTACACACGACCCCCGTGCTTGCCCATTTTGATGAGACAGCCCCTACATTCCTGCATACTGACGCCAGCAATGTTGGCCTCGGAGCTGTGCTTGTGCAGCGCTAGGACGACGAGGAAAGAGTGGTCGCTTAAGCAAGCAGATCTGTGTCAAGCACAGAAGCAAATTACTCTGCCACTGAAAAAGAATGCCTCACCGTGGTGTGGGCAGTTATATAATTTCGCCCATACTTGTACGGCCACCCATTCAATGTTGTCAGTGACCACTATTCGTTGTGTTGGTTAACAAGTCTGAAAAATCCTTCCGGGCGATTGGCAACTGGAGCCTCAGACTACAGGAATTTGATATAAAGATGATGTATAGATCGGGAAAACGACACACGGACGCCGACTGCCCGTCTCGATCACCAATAGAGTTGGCTGCTTTCCTTGATTAAGAGTCAGCGTTTCTCGGAATCGTCGACACGTCAACCATCGCAGATCACCAGCATGATGATCCTGAGCTACTTGGCTTGATTAATTATTTAGGAGGACGAAGCCAGAACGCGCCCAACGCCTTTGCAAGAGGACTATCATCGTTCTGTCCGCGAAACAATGTTCTTTACAAAATGAACTTCTCGTCAGACTGGTCCACCTACCTGCTTGTCGTCCCTACCACTTTTCGTTCTGAGGTATTGAAAGCGTGCCACAACGAGGTCTCATCTGGACATCTAGGCCCCACGTGCACGCTGGGCAGAGTTCGAGGGAGGTATTGCTGGCCTAGACTCACCGCTGCCGTGAAGCATCATGTTCAGACCTGCCTCGATTGCCAGCTGCGCAAGTTACCTCCGACGAAACCAGCCGGTTTGCTACACCTTGACCAGATCCCGACAACGCCGTTTGACCAGATCGGAATGGACCTTTTGGGCTCACTTCCCACCTCTAGTGCTGGTAACCGCTGGGTTATAGTAGCGACCGACTTCTTTACTCGCTACGCCGAAACAAAAGCCATCCAGAGAGGCACAGCTGAGGAGGTAGCCCGATTTTTCACACAGAACATTGTGCTGAGACGCGGTGCTCCGTCGGTCGTTGTAACCGATCGCGGAACCGCAATCATGGCCGCACTTTTAGATCATGTGTTGGTGCTCAGCGGTACTATTCATCGCAAGTCGACAGCTTACCACCCACAAACCAACGGGTTGACCGAGCGGCTCATCAAAACTCAGAAATGATTTCAATGCATGTGGACATCGAACAGAGAAACTGGGACGAGTTTCTCCCTTACACAACGTTTCCACGCAATACTGCTAAGCAAGAAACCACACGTATGACCCCATTCAGCCTTGTTCACGGACGAGAAGTACGGACGATGTTGGACGCGAGGCTGCCACACGAATGCGACTACAACGAAACGAGTGCTGACGCGTTTACTCAACGCGCAGAGGCAGCCAGGCAGCTCGCCCGACTGCTAATATACCAACAGCAAGAGTATGACGCAGGTCGCTATAACCTGCGTCATACACCTGCGACGTACGAAACCGGATATATATATATATATATATATATATATATATATATATATATATATATATATATATATATATATATATATATATATATATATATATATATATAACAACTGTTTATTCTGCCGACGTTTCGCCGGGAACCCAGTCTTTTTCAAAGCATAATGATATTTTCACATGTTCGGTGTCTTCTTATAGCCTGTCGAGACAGGAGGGAAGCGGTCAAAAGAAAAGTAAAAAAAAACAGCGAAACAGGAGGAGAAACGTTAAATGAATATAGAAAATCTAGGAGAAGGGGCAAGACCGACACGGCGTAATTAGAAAGGGGCAGCATCTCAACAGAGTAGGGCAGAGGTAGATGAGCAATGCCATCATTGTCAACAATACCTCCCCTGCACCCACTCTTCGCCACGTGGGCAGTGTGCCGCCGTTCTTGTATTTCACCTTTCAGTGTAATCCGCTGGCGGCTCGTTCCTCTTTGAGGTTTCAGACAAGTAATGGGGAGAGCTTAAGCGCTTCGAGTGCGTGCTGGTGGTGTCGGGAGGAATGAAAAAGCCAGTGATTGAGGTGCCGCCATCGATATTCATTAAATGCAATGGCTCCTTGTCAGTGAAGAAACAGAATGTGCGTTAAAAATTAAAGAACAAAAGAAAAGAAAAGAAAATGTGGGGGGGGGGACTGTACGACATCCGGGACCACTTATCTGTGCGTTCCGGCTGTGCTTGATGAGGCAAACCGTTTCTATGTTGTCAGATGCATAGGCTAAAACCTTTGTTTGCGGGTAATAGTATTGTCGTAATGAGAACGGACTGATTAGAGAGAAGCGTTTGCGTCTTTTAGCAGTCGTAACGCTGACAGAGTGCCTTGGTGTTCCTTTATTCCGCATTTTATCGTGTTAAATGTGTAGATAAAATAAGATTCCCGTTGTTCCCGTTCTCTGATTGTTCGACAGTTGTTTTCTAGTAGTGTAACCTTGATGTCATCAAAGCTGTGGTCTTTTAATGTGCTTTGTTTTGAAAGTGGAAGGCCTGGCAGAGATCGTACATGTGCCAGATGGTTGTTGAATATAATTCTAGATGGAGTGTCTGTCTGGCCCACGTATTGCTTGTTACATACCCCACATTCCAGGAGGTATATGACGTTGTGTGAGTCACAGTCTAGTGCACCTCTTATCTAGTGCTTGAAATCCGAGTGGGTGCTTTTCGTCACTGTCGTTGTCTGCATGTCTTTGCATACCTTGCGTCTGCTTTTTCCGCAAGGGTGACACCCAATTTGATATTTTACGCATATATTTGAATTTAATAAAGGATCCTCTATATTTTTCGGCCGTCTGTATACCAAAGAAGGAGGAGAAGTGAAAATTTTGGATAGTCACACGCTCTGTTCCAATATGTTAAAGCGTTTTCTTAAGACCTTGTTTATGTTCGGTGGGTTGCTCGTGAAAGTTAATAGCAAGTTTTGGTTGCGGTGTTGGTTGGTGTTTTTCTGGTGGTTTGGAAGCATCTGGCGGTCCAGATTTTCAGCTTTTTTGATGGCGTAAATGATGATAGCTTGCGGGTATTCTTGATTAAGGAGTACTTCGCGCATATGTGTGCTGTTTTTGTGGAAGTCCTCGGTGCGGGAGCAGATTTGTCGGAATCTGTGTGCTTGGGAATACGGAATGCTGGTATTGCAATGTCGCGGGTGGCAGCTTTTGAAGTGCAGGTATTGTTGCCTGTCTGTAGGTTTTCTGTATACGCTAGTTACCAACGCACCATCGTCAACTCGAATGAGTACATCAAGAAAATTTATTTGAGTGTTAGAGTAGGAGTGTGTAGAATAAATGCTGGGGTGTACATGGTTGAATGCCTGTATGAAATTGAGGAGCTTGTTTTCCAAATGTGTCCAAATTATGAAGATATCATCTAGGTACCGTTTATAGAATAATGGTTTGATAGTACAAGATGAAAGAAAATTGGACTCTATGTGGTGCATGAATATGTTAGCGTAGTTTGGGGCCATTCTTGTACCTATTGCCGTGCCGCTGATTTGAAGTTAGCTTTGAATTTAACAACCAGTACTACCTGCGGCACGGTCCACCTCAGGAACTGCTCAGTGATCGAGGCCGCGTCTTCCTGTATAAAGTCGTGGAAGCCAATCTCAAAGAGTGCAACGTTGTTCACCGCAAAACTGCTGCTTACCACCCGCAGACGAATGGCCTCACTGAACGCTTCAACCGTACGCTCGGCGACATGCTCTCCAAGTACGTTGCCGCCGATCACACAAATTGGGATGCCATTCTACCCTTCGTCACCTACGCATATAACACCGCCTCTCAGAGCACTACTGGCTTTTCACCTTTCTTTTTAATATATGGAAGGCGCCCGTCGACACTATACTTCTGTACAAGGCAGATCCGTCCGAGTGGGCGCCTACTTCTGCTACAGCCAAGCTTGGTGAAGAGTGTCGAGAGCTTGCAAGGACCTTTACAGTGCATGATCAAGAGCGGCAAAAAGGCATTCGCGCTGACACCAGCACTACTGCACCCACGTTCCTCCCTGGAGCGCTCGTCTGGCTCTCGATCCCTACCACATCAACTGGCCTATTTTCAAAAATATTGCCCAAATACGAAGGCCCATACCGTGTCATCAAACGAACTTCCCCTGTAAATTACTTGATCGAAGCCTTCGAACCATCTTTTGACATGCGCCGTCGAGGGCGCGACATTGTCAACGTGGAGCGCCTGAAAGCCTGCCACGATTCGCTCATAGTAACCAGCTGTTAGGTCGCCAGGCGGCTCCCTCATCGTACCCGGGGTAGTTGTGGCGAAACCTTCAAACAGTGCGTCGTCCTTTCTAGCGCCTTCTAGTGGGTCGCCCTATTTAGCAAAAAGGAGAGCAGCTCGTGCAGAGAGTCGGTACCCGCATTGACTTTCGCTGTCAAGCATCATCGACAAGTGTCCGCCAATAAACGTCTCAACAATATATATACATACATATATATATATATATATATATATATATATATATATATATATATATATATATATATATATATATATATATATATATATATATATATATTGTATTGAATCTGAATAACGGACGCTGTGCTGGTAATGAAGAAGACGATGATGATCGGTGGCTGTAGTAGTAGCTCGCGCACGCCGCTCGCCATTAGCCAGACCTGCCTGATAAAGGACATTTTGCCAAGCTACGTCTGAACCTTTCTCGACGTACAACACCTCTATTTTAAGTGGTGGAGGAGCCGGGGTTCCCATCAACCTGGAACTTCGCAATCGGACGCTACCATCACTGTTCACCATGACTGCTCCTGGCCCTTCTCAAGCTACCTTACCAACGACAGTCTACTGTACTGGCGCGCCTCGGCAACGCGACCCACCAATTTTTCGCGGCAACGACGAACAAGACGTCGAGGACTGGCTCGTCGAGTACAAAATCGTAAGCGCTTCCAACAAGTGGAACACCTGTGACCAGCTCACAAACGTGCGCTTTTACCTCGCTGATGTGGCCAGCCTCTGGTTCAAGAACCACGAAGGCGAAATTACGAACTGGTCCACCTTCAAGACCACTATCGCCGCGGTCTTCGGTCGTCCCGGCGTGCGCCGGCTTCACGCGGAACAGCGTCTCCGTAGTCGAGTCCAGCGCAGGGACGAGACCTTTACGAGTTACATTGAAGATGTCTTGTCTCTTTGCAAGTGCGTCGATGAATCTAACCGAACGCGACAAAATCAAGCACATCATCAAAGGAGTTGACGACGACACCTTCCAGATGCTCGTCGCTAGGAATCCACAGACCGTCACCGATGTTGTCCAGCTCTGTCAGGAGTACGACGAGTTGCGTAAGCAGCGTGTCTCGACGCGCAGGGCCACAGAAGATACGGCTGAAGTTTCCGCCCTCGTACACGACGTCGCTGCTGATCACACCGTCTTACTGCCCCAAATCAAACAATTCATTCGTGAGGAAGTTGCGCGTCAGCTTTTTCTTGCGGCCGAAGCATCCGCGCCAGTGACCTCGTTAGACCCACGTCTACGCCAGGTCATTGAGACACAGGTCACGCAGGCACTGCCTCCATCGCCATCTGTCCCTACGCCGCTGACCTACACTGCTGTCGTTGCTAGACCCCCAGCCCCACCTGTCTCTGGCGCATACCGGGGCACCGGGTCCTCCTACCCTACGACGCTGCCTAGATACACGGCACCCCATCCCGTTTCGCCCCCTGCACCTTCTGTCGTTAACCCATGGCGCACCTTGGATAATCGACCCATCTGTTTCGCATGCGGTTTCGTGGGACATATAGCACGCTACTGTCGCCGTCGCAACTTCCAGCCTCCAGACCATGGGAATTCTGCAAATTACTAGGCTGCCCAGAATCCCCAGCGACCATCTTCTTCCATCACCGACTCATTGTCCCCACGACGCCCCGTCGATTCTCGCCGGTCATTACCACCCCGTCGCCGATCTGTCTCCCCGATGCTTCGGCGCACGAGCCCCGCTCGAAAGGAAAACTGACAGCCGCAGTTCCGGAGGCAAGAACTGCGTCGTCGTCGAACTTTCTAAGACCTCCTCTTTGTCTAACCAACGAAATTGATGTGCTAGTAGAAGGTGTTGCTGTACGTGCACTTGTCGACACTGGCGCCGTCGTTTCTGTAATTAGTGAAAGACTGTGTCGCGATTTGAGAAAAGTTACAACGCCGCTTACGAATCTTGCTCTGCGTACAGCCACCTCCCATTTCATCGCGCCGACAGCTCAGTGCACAGCACGCGTTCTTATTCAAGATGTTTGGTACGCCGTCAACTTTGTTGTTCTCCCAAGTTCATCTTACGACGTCATACTAGGATGGGATTTCCTTTCAACCCATCAGGCCCTCGTCGACTGCGCTCGTGCTGAACCCACGCTGACGAATCCGTGCCTTGATATCGACCACCACAGTCCCTCGAAAGTGTTTGCTGCAGCTGACGTCCGCATCGCGCCGTTGTCCGCCGTCCTAGTGCCTGTGTTTTCCCCTGCTGCCACTAACTCGACGCTCCTGTTCCAACCAACTATAGCTAGTGTGCAATACCAAACCATCGTCCTCCCGTTTGCCGTCATTAACTTTTCCAATGGTTCGGCGGTACTTTATGCGTGCAACGTTTCTGCTTGTCCGTACATCCTGCTACGCGGTGAGTGTCTGGGAAGCCTCGAGACCTTAAATTGTATTTTCGAAGACCCGATCTATCCAGACAAGCCATTTTTACCGACTTGTGCCATTACACCCGCAACTGACGCTAATGAACCTATGGATGTATTCCGCAAGTCCATTGATTGTAACCTCGTGCCTGGGCAGCAGGAACAGCTGACCAAGTTCCTACAGCGTTTTCGAGCCTCGTTTGACTACAATCAGCCTTCCTTTGGTCGAGCGTCATCTGTTGTTCACCGTATAGATACCGGTCAAGAGACGCCATTACGGCAGCGTCCATATCGTTTGTCAACTACCGAACGCCGTGCCATCAATGAACAGGTTGACGACATGCTGACACGTGGCATAATCGAACCGTCAAGCAGTCCCTGGGTCTCTCCAGTTGTGTTGGTGAAGAAGAAGGACGGATCCATCAGGTTTTGCGTAGACTACCGGCGTCTCAACCGAATCACGCGGAAGGATGTCTATCCGCTGCCACGCATTGACGATGCCTTGGACTGCCTACAGGGAGCCGAATTTTTCTCTTCTTTAGATCTGCGCTCTGGATACTGGCAGGTACCAATGGCAGAGGCCGATCGTGAAAAAACTGCTTTCATCACGCCAGACGGGCTTTACGAATTCACAGTCATGCCCTTCGGGCTCTGCAATGCGCCAGCTACTTTCGAGCGGATGATGGACTCTATCCTTCGAGGCGTCAAATGGAACGTTTGCCTTTGTTATTTAGATAATATTGTTGTCTTTTCAACTGATTTCGCAACCCATTTAACCGGCCTCGCGAAAGTCCTCGCGTGCATTTCTGCCGCGGGGCTGCAACTTAATCTGAAGAAGTGCAATTTCGCTGCTCGAAAGCTTACGATTCTTGGCCACATGGTTTCAAAAGACGGCATTCTTCCTGACCCTGCCAAACTTACAGCCGTTTCAGCGTTTCCGAAAGCGACCACCATGAAAGAGCTCCGAAGCTTCATAGGCCTTTGCTCTTACTTCCGGCGCTTCGTCCGCAATTTCGCGACGATCATCGCTCCTTTGACCAAGCTCCTCGCCGGCTCTAGAGACCTTTCAGCCTGGTCTGCCACCTGTGACGACTCTTTCAATGAACTGCGCCGCCTCCTCACGTCGCCGCCTATTCTGCGACACTACGACCCATCGGCACCCACAGAGATCCACACCGACGCTAGTGGTGTCGGGCTAGGCGCTATTCTTGCACAGAAGAAAGACGGCTTCCAAGAGTTCGTGGTTGCCTACGCAAGCCGAACTCTAAGGAAAGCCGAAACCAACTATTCTGTCACTGAAAAGGAATGCCTCGCCATTATTTGGGCGATAGAGAAATTTCGACCTTACGTGTACGGGCGCCCTTTCGATGTCGTGACTCACCACCACGCCCTCTGCTGGTTGTCGTCACTGAAGGATCCAAGTGGTGGCCTCGCCCGATGGGCATTACGCCTCCAAGAATATAATATTCGCGTGGTCTATCGCTCCGGCCGGAAACATTCGTACGCAGACGCCCTATCCCGTTCGCTTCTACCCCCTGACCCGGACTGCTGCGAAAGTCTAACCTGTGATGCCACTGCCGTCACCATCGCCGACATGCCATCTGAGCAACGCAAGGACCCTTGGGTTGCTTCGATTCTAGACATCCTGGCTGGGCGGACGGCTTCCCCCCTTCTCGCCCGTTGCGTCGGCAAGTCGAGCACTTCGTCACTCGCGACGACGTGCTGTACCGACGTAACTACGCACCCGGTGGACGTCAGTGGCTACTCGTCATTACACGTCATCTGCGATCCGAAATTTGTTCCACGTTTCATGACGACCCCCAATGTGGCCACGCAGGTTTCCTGAAGACTTATTCTCGCATACGTCTCCGATATTACTGGCGTGGCATGTACCGTGTTATACGACAATACGTTCGGGCCTGCTCGACGTGCCAGAGACGAAAAACTGCCCCTTGTCACGCCAGCGGTACCTTGCTACCCTTACCACGCCCATCCCGACCATTCGACCGCGTCGGCATTGAGATCTATGGCCCCCTTCCCAACACTGCTGACGGTAACCGCTGGATTATAGTTGCCGTCGACCATCTCACGCGGTATGCCGAAACTTCATCTCTTCCCTCGTCTACAGCAAAAGACGTTGCGACTTTCGTTCTTCACAACATCGTATTACGTCATGGAGCACCTCGGGATTTACTGAGCGATCGTGGTCGCGTATTCTTGTCAGACGTCATCACAGCATTGCTGCGTGAGTGCCACGTCGTTCACCGCACTACAAGCGCCTATCATCCCCAGACCAATGGAATGACAGAGCGCTTCAACCGCACCCTTGCTGACATGCTGTCTATGTATATCTCGCCAGACCACTCCAATTGGGACCGAGTGCTCCCGTTTATCACGTTCGCTTTTAATACCGCCATTCAAAGCACTACTGGGTTCTCTTCTTTTTTCCTCCTTTACGGACGCGAACCTTCTTGCACTATGGACACCATTCTTTTGTACAAACCTGACTCCTCAGAGTCCACGACTTTGTCTCAAGTCACTACATACGCTGAAGAATGCCGCCAACTGGCAATATCATTCACAACCCAAGACCAAGGACGCCAAAAGCACCACCAGGACGCATCAAATAACACTACTTCCTACGATCCAGGTTCACTCGTCTGGCTGCATGTCCCTTCTGCTACACCTGGCCTTTCTACCAAGTTGGTCCCCAAGTATCTCGGCCCATATCGTGTGCTACAGAAAACGTCACCAGTGAATTACCTCATCAAGCCACTGGAACTATCTTCTGACCAAAGTCGTTGTGGCCAGGAAGTTGTCCACGTCTCGGGACTTAAGCCCTGCTACGACCCTCCCGTGTTTACTTGTCCATAGGTCGCCAGGATGGCTTCTTATTTCGCGGGGAGTAATTGTAATGAATCTGAATAACGGACGCTGTGCTGGTAATGAAGGAGACGATGATGATCGGTGGCTGTAGTAGTAGCTCGCGCACGCCGCTCGCCATTAGTCAGACCTGCCTGATAAAGGACATTTTGCCAAGCTACGTCTGAACCGCTGGATTGCCGCGCTCGAAATAGAGAACGAAGACAATGTGCGGGCTAACAGACTCGTGAAAAGGGACACTGAAGAAGGCGACGTGCTTTTGTTCATGTACTTTGCTCTTGGCTCCGCCATAAAAACACGCCGTTGGTCCTCGGACTCAACGTCTCGGCGATCTGCTTACGTTGAACCGCGATACTGGGGGAGGTGCTGGAGCGCAATCCTGCCGATGCTATACACCTCATCTGGGAGCTGTTCATCAAGTCCCGAGATGCAGCTACCTGTTACGACACCAGTGCACCGCTTCAGTCAGTGCTTGCTGGGCTTCTCTCTTGAGCTGACCTTCTTAGACAAACATTCTACGAAGCTTTTCGTACCTCCGTCAATGGCCTCCGCCAGCCAGCCACAGGTAGTCCAAGGGATACAAGGCAACCCCGTTTCCGATCCAGCCCAGGTAACACTTCTTCAGCCACTTGTACCTGATCGCTTCAGTGGTGCCCCACATGAAGATGTTGAAGATTGGCTTGAGCGTTACGAACGCGTTGCCGACATCAACCATTGGAATGCTCAACAGAAGCTCGCCCGCACATACTTCACTCTCGATGACAGTGCTCACACGTGGCTTGAGAATCGAGAAGCCCGTATATCGACATGGGATGAGTTTCGTCAGCAGCAGATTGACACCTTTGCTAGCGTCGACCGTCGAGAGCGGGCTCTGCAGTTGCTCGATTTAAGACTTCGAAAGCCTAACGAAACTGTGGCAATGTTTGCTAAAGACGTGACGCGCCGATGTAATCGGGCTGATCCCAATATGTCCGACACAAAAAAGTTGCACTACCTTATGCGCGGTGTGAAGGAACAACTGTTCGCCGGACTTGTGCGAAATGCCCCAACTGCCTTGGCCAATATTCTAAAAGAAGCCACCGCCATTGAGCGTGCTCTGCACCAAAGATCGAAGCAGTATGATCGCTCGTCCACTACCACCCCAATCTTCGCCACTTCAGTGACTCTGAACAATCAGGGCTGTCTACTTGACCTGATCAGAGATATTGTTCCTGAAAAAATGCAGAAGCTTTGGACTGCTCCAGTGGATAAACCAGTGGCCACCGTTGCCGCAGTCGTTCATGACGAACTTAGGCACGCTTTTTCAGCAGCTGATCTCGGTCGCGAGCAGCGTAAAATGAGTTACACCAATGCTGTCCGCCGTCCAAGACCAGTACCGCCTATCACGTCATACTACCAGCCACCTACAGCCGCACCTTCGTCGCAACCTTTGCAGGAAGCTTTCAGACGTTGGCCCATGTCTCCAATGTCTTCGTAGCAGCAGCCACCACTTGTCGCACCTCACTCACCACCAGAAGAGGACATGGGTCGCCCACAATTTCGCAGAACGGACGCTTGGCGCACTGTCGATCGGCGCCCCCTCTGCTTGAACTGTGGTGGTACCGGCCATATAGCTCGCTATTATTGCTACCGCGACAGATCGCTTCACCCGTCTCGGCCAGGTTACGACGGTTGCCGTGCCAACGCCAATTACATTGTTTTCCATGACGACCCTGGTTTTAAAGGACCTCCAACAACGTGTTCTATCTATCACGAGTCACTTCCCAATCGCTGGCCCAAATCCGCCCACAGGTCACGCTCTCCATGCCCTGCTCAGACATCGTCACCGAAACGACGTACTTTTGCTGACCTTCAGGAAACAAGGTCGCCTAGCCCTTACCAGGGAAAGTAAAGTTGCGGCGACCTTTCTGGGTAAGGTCGCAGCCCGACCACGAAACGATAAAACGTCCTCAGTACTACCGCTAGAGAACGACGCTACACCGACGAGTATTAACAACGACGAAATGGTGAGTGCCAACCTCAATGTAATTATTGATGGAGAGCAAGTGACGGCCTTAGTCGATACGGGTACTGATTTTCCAATAATAAGTCACAAGCTGGCCGATCTTAGAAAAGTAAAAACGACATGGACAGGACCACATATAAGAACAGTGGGTGGTCAATTGCTACTCCCTACTTAAAGATGCACAGCAAGATTTAGCATAGGAGATTCCTCTTTCGTCGCGACTTTGATCGTTCTCCCAGAGTGCTGCAAAGATTCATTTAGAGAAATGAACTTTCTCATGGAGCATGGCGCAATAATCAACATTCCGGACCACGTGGTTTCGTTTTACGAGAGTGCTCGTATGACTGATTCTTCATCACTAGAGCACAAGTACTTTCGTCTCAAAGGCCACAATATAGTCGTGCCGCCTCGATCATGTATCCTCGGTTCAGTAGCATGTAACGTACCGTTCGACGGTGAAGGAGTTACCGACCAACTAACCTCGCTGCTTTTCACTTATGGGTTTTCAGTAGCACGATAAATAATGACACCGACAGCCGAGTGCACGTGCTGTTGACCAATTTCACCTCCGAGGGATGGCACCTTCCAAAAGGCACAACTTTGGCATATTTTAATGAGATAGCAGATGTTTGTCATTGCTTTTCAGCACTCAAAGCAACGCCTACACAAGACCCTCATTACCTAGCATCTATCCTCGACGTCAGCCCTACTTTAACTCGGCAACAGCGGGAACGCATGTTTGGGCTGCTAGCCGAGTTCTACGACTGTTTTGCGTCGACCTCGAAAGTAGGCCGGACGTCCTTGGCCAAGCACCGGATCATAACAGAGGACATGGCTACACCAATGCATAAACCTGTACCGCGTGGCTTCAAAAGAACGAGAAGCGATAGTACAACAGGTAACAAAAATGCTTGAAGACGACTTGATTCAAATGTCGAAAAGCCCTTCGGCGTCACCTGTTATAGTCCAGAAGAAGGACGGCAGCCTGCGTTTCTGTGTGGACTATCGAAAGCTAAATCAAGTTACAAAAAAAGACGTGTACCCGCTTCCGCACATAGATGATGCAATCGACAGCCTTTGAAACGCACGTTACTTCTCTTCCATGGCCTTAAAGAGTGGATATTGATAATTTGAAGTCGACCCTAGGGATTGTGAAAAAACCACTTTCGTGACGGCGGACGGACTGTACGAATCTAAGGTTTTGCCATTTAGCTTGTTCTCCGTGCCTGCTACTTTCCAGCGTCTCATAGATAGCGTCCTCTCTGGGCTTAAACGCAGAACTTGCCTAGTATACCTTGACGACGTCATTGTGTTTTCTGCAACGTTTGACGAACACCTTGAACGGTTGCACGTGGTCTTGCAGGCCATATGGGCTGCAGGCCGGACGCGCAAGTCGGAGACGTGTCATTTCTGCTTTGAGGAACTAACAGTTTTTTGGCCATATTGTCAGTTCCGCAGGAGTTCGTCTAGAGTGCGAGAAAATTGCCGCCGTCGCGCAGTTTCCAACACCATAGAATAAAAAGGCAATCAGGCGTTTTCTGGGCCTGTGTGCATATTATCGGTGGTTTATTCTAGATATTGCGCGCATTGCGTCGTCTCTAACTTGTCTCACGAGAGATGACGTTGCATTTGTTTGGGGCGAGGAACAGGAAGCTGCTTTCAATGACTTGAAGCAACGTGTACACAGGACCGCTGTCCTTGCCCATTTTGATGAGACAACCCCTACAGTGCTCCATACTGACGCCAGCTGTATTGGCCTCGAAGCTGTGCTTATTCAGCGCCAGGATGACGAGGGAAGAGTGATTGCTTATGCAAGCAGAACTCTGTCATGCACAGAAGCAAATTACTCGACCACTGAAAAGAAACACCTCGCCGTGGTGTGAGCAGTTATGAAATTTCGCCTATACTTGTACGGCCGCCCATAGAAGGTTATCAGTGACCACCATTCATTGTGTTGGTTAACAATTCTGAAAGATCCTTGTGGGCGATTGGCACATTGGGGCCTTAGACTGCAGGAATTTGATATAACGATGACGTATAAGTAGCTGCGATCAACGCTCTCGGAGCTTGCAACGAATTGAGGGAAAATCAGACGTGGTGCGTAGCCATAGACCGCCTTCAAAATCCTGCCGTGGCATGGCACAGGTACGAAGGTGTGCAGCAGCAATCGTGGGTGGAATGAACCTGCAAGCTGATTGCTGCTTTTGGCCAGACTTCTTCCGAACTATCTGCCAGCACCAAGACCAACCTGACCCTTACCGAGGATGGAGTTCAAAAAGGGTTCCATCTCGAGGCTCCAGCTGAGCACTTCAGCTCTACACTTGGCCCCGCCGCGGTGGTCTAGTGGCTAAGGTACTCGGCTGCTGACCCGCAGGGCGCGGGTTCGAATCCCGGCTGCGGCGGCTGCATTTCCGATGGAGGCGGAAATGTTGTAGGCCCGTGTACTCAGATTTGGGTGCACGTTAAAGAACCCCAGGTGGTCTAAATTTCCGGAGCCCTCCACTACGGCGTCTCTCATAATCATATAGTGGTTTTGGGACGTTAAACCCCACATATCAATCAAGCTCTACACTTGAGCTTCCGGAGTCGTCGTTTGTACAAGACCCAAATTTGTCCGAGCCATCGGTCACACCGTCCATTTTTATGAGGTGAGGTACAGAAGGACACAGGGTAGCTGGACCCTTTGCCTGCGTGCCTACTTCTATACATCGAGGTCAAGTTGGGCGCCAGCTCAATGTCTCATCGCAGTCCTACATCCCGACAAGAGGCAACAAGACCACCCTTGAGCAAATGGCAATGCGGCCTTCAAACGCGACATCTCCTGGGTACGTGGAGGCGTCGGCCTCTGTCCTGCCGGATGGGTAACGACATGACGCACCCTACCGGTATACGATACCAACAGTTCCCTGTGATACCAGTGAGGTCTGTCTTGGTCAATTTAGGTCATTTGTTGAGACCCTGAAGTTATTGGACGCGTGCGCGGACACTCTTCGTTTCCCGAAGGACGTCTTGGTAGAGGAACCAAAAGTGCCAACCACGGTCGAGGTCATGGAAATTGAAGGCTTGTCGAGGCAGAGCGATTCTCCAGCTGGCGATACTGGATTCGATCGGGACAGATCTAATGCCCGCATTGCTTCAAGACCTACTAGCTCGACCACATCGAGAAGCGCTACACCAACAGTGCTGCGAGACCATGAAAAACACCTGCCCTCACTGCAGAACCTCGAATCAACGGAATCTCCTGCTTCGGCAGCGCTGTACATCCACCTATCTTGCACAATTGCAAGTCATCTATGCGAAGTTGATGCACTCCTTCGATGCTACGCAGACGTGGCGTCGGGTTACTGAACACGCGGCCTGCGTATGAACAAAACGCGCTAGTTCAGTCGCGTAGCAGCCGTCGAGTATCTCCGACACTGGGTCCAGAAATGCGCCGGGAGAAACAACGGCGGCGGCAACGACCTTCCCGCAACAGCCAGTGCCGACCTCCCAATTCAATGCTGAATTCTGACGTGACGTCGCTTCGGGGCCAAGGTCGACCACTGCCACAAAGCTAATGTCGACCCCCGAAATGTTTATCAGTTGGACCACACAAGCTGCCACCACCACAAACCCTGTCAGCACAAAATGGACCTCAGCAGTACAGCGAAAGCAGCCCTCCAGTGTTCTCTCCGCAAGAACATCCAGACAGGCTGCCACGCTGGAAAGACCGACCGCCGAGGAACAACCAGCGCAGACCACCAGAGACGGTTGCTACTGGTGACGATAAATGGTCCATGACGGCAACACACAAGACATTGCGAAGATAAGGACATTCTTGGAACGTGGCCGAGTGTAAGGAAGCGAGCGCCGCGCCCAGGCACTGGTGCGAGCTCAGCTAGCGTGAAGGACGAAGTGGATAAAGAACAGCCGGCCCAGCGTACGGGTGGTGTCCTTATATATATATATATATATATATATATATATATATATATATATATATATATATATATATATATATATATATATAGTGGTGACGAAGACCGAAACTGGCACTCTGGCACAGACGCGCATGCTAGGTGAGCGAGGAAGAAGAAGGAGAATAAGAACAGCTGGCCCAGGATCGGGTGTTGTCTCTTTTCTCTTCATTACAATGGCACAGTCGGACAAGTGCACCCTCTGCAGAAAGCCACCATTACGTGTCTTCGTGGTTTGTCGGCAGCGCGGGCTTCTTCATCAAGGAACGCCGTTCACGCTTCCTTAGCGAAGGGGTCCCACCCGCCGCTTCAGCCACATTTCAGACCACCTGTGGACGGCGCCCAGTTCTTCCCTGTGGCTCTATGGCATGACCTGTTGGACACCCTGCAACCGCTTTCCGGCAGGGTGTCAGCTTCTGTCCTTTGAGAATGCTACTCATGATTCCCATGGCCTTCATTCCTATTGCAGTACTCTTCCAACATACGAGCTGCCACCGAACGCCATCCAGGCTTCATGCTCGCCAATCTCGCTGGCGTAAGTGGTGCAACCGCTACTTACTTGAAGACCGCGATCACTGGCTCTTTGGGCTTCACACCCGACGGCGCCGCGGACCTGCGGCGTACCATCGCGTTACTCCGCGTCGAGATTAACGAACTTACAGCATCCATATGCGAGCGAGCTCCTACGAAGTTGCCAGCATTGTGTGACGTTAACGCAGTGTTGAATGTAGCTGCCTCACACGACCTTGAGGCAAGCACACCGGAGCAACGCAGGGAGCTTCGGTGTTCTCTCATCGGGCTCTCACACCAGCTCGACTGCTTCGCGTCGGTGATCTCTGCGTTGCCGCCTGCCACCCCACAATCACCAGCCGTCTGCGAACTACCGGAATTCCATGGGGTCCGGAACGACGCCGACAGCTGGGTGGCAACCGTCAACGCGCTAGCAATGCGCGTGGCCTGGACAGAAAATTAGAAATGATATGTAGCCATAGACCGTCTCAGGGAAGGTGCAGCGGCGTGGCACCGGTATGAAGGCTGGAAGCAGCAGTCATGGGCGGAGAGGAGCTTCAAGCTCATAGCTGCTTTCGGTCCGATTCCCTGTGCCACCTGCCCATGCAACTAGACCTTCTCTCAGGACGGAACTCGGGAAAAGCCTGACCTAGAGGATGCAATTTGAGCCCGCAGTGCCATCCTGTCATCTCTCGGTGACCGAGATGTAGGGAACAATCACGGTCGTGTAACTCTGCCTTGCACAGGAATTTCTGCTGTAGTATTTGAGCTCCTGAGGAGCACAGGCCCGACGGTGCAGCTGTGTTCGTCGGGTCCCTGATGGCAAGCTTTGCGCAACGCTCCGCAAGAGGCCCCAACGCAGGTTGTCCGGTCGACTTAGGGGCACCGGCCCCCATCCTACTGGACATTTTACCACCCAATGAGACAGGTCTCTCCGCTTAGTCTAATCACATCCCATCTGACCAGGCGGAAGAGGATATGCGTGCGACGCATGCACTGCCTGAATCGGTAGAGTCTCCGATCTTCGGAACGGCTTCCGTCGAGGATCTCCCGCCAGTACGCAGCGTGGCTTAAGAATCGCTGACTTTATAGCGTGCGGGAGCCCCATAGCGACAAGGCTGCGCAAGTCACGGACTGCAAAATCACGGCGCAGGAGCCACGCCACAGGTCAGCACGAGAACTTCACCCCAAGTTAGTGCAGATGTCTAATCGCATCAAAAAACATCCCTCAATCCGCCGAAAATTGCGCAGACGGCTGCATCTGATGCTACTTATTTCATTGCCGGATCCACCATTTCCTGCCCTGTTTTCTATAATGTGGTGAGACAAAAGAAAGCGTTCTGTGATCAATCTGCGACCATGTCGATCCAGTCAGGGCCGCCCGCCAGAACCATCTTCAAAAACACCACACTACTGTAGGAAACTTCTACCACGAGAATGCCACGTACCAAAAGAAAATCGAAGTCGAACTGCTTTCTTTGAAAAGTCGCAGCGTGGCCAAAGCTGTAGACTGCCACGTGACAGTCAATGTCATCCCTCGGAGTCATCATCAACAAAGGGACCAACCAGGAACCAGTCCCCACCTAGACATGACGAACGACCCAGGCGGCATAGCCAGTGTCGGCCGCCGGAGCCAATTTCGACAAACTTCCAGCGTGGTCGGGGCCGACCACGATGATGCAGCCGATCCCGCCCATCTGAAGCAATGTTAACTGCTGCAGGTAGCCTTACCCACATGAACATTGCCGTGTGGCCCATCGACAATGCTTGCAGTCATATCCGAGTGTGATGACGAAGACCGAAACTGGCACTCTGGCACACACGCGCATGCTAGGTGAGCGAGGAAAAAGCAGAATAAGAACAGCTGGCCCAGGATCCGGTGTTGTCTCGTTTCTCTACATTACAATATATATATATATATATATATATATATATATATTTCATGTCGCCCAGGTGCTGCCGACAAGTCAAGCGAATAATCATCTCATACCAGGCTCAAAAGAGCGGCGCGACTTTCGACAAGTCCAAAAATAGCGGAAGGGTGTGTGATAGGGAAAACATGTTTTCCTGGTTTAAGGTTCATATCTCAAAAAACTATACAATATTTTGTAGTGAAGGTTTGCGGGCGGATTATTTTAGTGGTCACTACTGAAGGTAATGGGGAGCTTAGTCCATGTGACACGCAGAAGGCGATGGGTTAGTGTAAAATCAGGAGATGTATTTTCACCTATACACTAGTATACCCAATCTAGTGAGCATATATATATATATATATATATATATATATATATATATATATATATATATATATATATATATATATATTGTTGTGTTGGGTGAGATGGTGGTCCTGTGGACCAATAAGGCCCTACCCATTTTCGGTGCAAATATAAGGTGACCCCATACTTGAATTTGTACATTAAATTTACCGATGAATAGCATAGGGTAATGTCGTGCTGCCTCCCTGGCTCGGGCAAAGATAGTGGTATGGCGACGGTATTTTGTTGGTGGCCGGCTTGCATTCAACACATGTTGAACAGATATAAAGATGATCCTTGGAGCTTTAAAAAGGAGGACCATGAAAATTTCGTGTTGTGTAGTACAAATATGTTTTTTATGCATAAAAACCAGTTGTGAACTTGTGGTCGTTCTTGTTCTCATAACGAGGTTGAAAGAGCGCGTACTTGGCGAGGACGGACCGAGGAAGTACAAGACACGTGCGCAGACTATAATTGCTCGTACGCCATGATAAACACTTGGCACGTATCAATTGCACAAAGGAAGGGTTGTCTGTTCATGCTACGTATTTATCATGGTGCATCACTAATAGACCTTCAGTTGCTGGTTAGCGCCTGTGTTTCGTGCTTTTTGGGTCCGTCCTTGTCAAGTGCACGCGCACAGCGTTCACCACGGAATGAATGACCAACTAACTCGAGATGTGTCATTCCAGTTTCTCTGATTCTCATTTTGTCCGTGTTTTTTTTGCGCAGTGCCGGGTTGAGAGATTTACGATGGACTCTCCCGGCAAAATGCATCATTGCATTACACATGCTTGTGGTGCACACATAACATACACAACGTATGAAAAAAGCACACGCACTTGACACAACGGACGAGAACACAACACGAGGAAGCATTCACAATGATAGTACTGTCCAGAAGAGCGAAGTTTCATCGCAGCGACATCAACCCACTGGTAGAGTATGAAAGCAAACGAGCTTCGAAATGAATGGGACAACACAAACGGAATGAATGCGAAAACCCATAACAGGAATTAGTCTCCGTATCTTAGCAATTGTCATCATCGAAAACGTGCGTTACCTTGAACAGGTCGGACCAAGTACCCAAGTAAAGCATGGTTAGATAGTAGGCCAACTGCTTCCCCAGACTGCCTTGTGCGGACGCGAATCACAAGTTCTTGACCACTGCAGTCTTAAAGACCAACTCCGGCGATTTTTTGACCATGTCAAGTTTATGGTGTTTCCATGTTCCTGAGACACTCTTGTTACGAGCCCAATAGCTGAAAGGTTCAGGAAAGTTGAAAATAATTTTTAATAAGCGAAAATGTGCAATACCGAAATCGAACCCCAACCGAGCATCCTGTCTGCGTATGACGTACTATTTGGTAGAGCTGGAGGCCTACCAAATAGTACTGGTTCCGCCGGCGCGGAGTATGAAAAGTGTGAAACCCAGTCCAGCGAAGCACCGGCCAAACATCACAGAGGAAGGAAGATAGCATTCCCGTGCTATACCCGGGCCAAACACCGGAGCCGTTGCCTTGTGGAAAGTACAATAAACGCCCTAGTGGCCAAAGTAGCGATGCCATCAGCTGCGTCACTTTCGTCAACATGCCAAACATGACGTCACACAGACAGTGTTGCCAATAATTCTGGCAAGTGAGGCGAGCTTTTTGAGGTAACCTTCAAAATTCATTTGCAAACGATCAGTGCATCACCCAAACTTGTGATTTGGCATGAAGGAATAAAATGTGCAAAGGAACATACCCAGCGAATTTCGTTGAGATTTATTCACCTCGAAAAATCGCCAGAGTTGGCCTGTAAGCGTCAAGGCGTTATGGTTATCATGAATTAAGTTTCCTAAGGCTAGACTAGCCCGCAGGTTCTTTCGGCATGCTTTGCCCGCTCGACGATCCTAGGTTGTTAGTCTGTCCGTGGTCCACTTGATAAGAACAGCCTGCCAATCCTTAGTACTTGAAGTTGCGAAACCTTTGGTGATTGAGTCGTTGTGTCACTTTCGTTCAGTACGTTTTAGTGATTCTCAAATCTGCCGTGGTTCTTTCAAATGCCAACTACGTCACCTCGATGATGTTGGTCGCAGGTTCTACACAGCGACAAGCCGGTGGTGGTGAGTGCACCAACGGGATCAGGAAAAACGGCCATTTTAGAGCTGGCACTGGTGCGCCTGCTTAGTGCGGCGTCCCACACCGGTGAACACGGTCGACGCCCAAGAGCGGTGTACGGTAGGTGCATTCGGGCTGCTGCTGAAAGCTTATAGTCATGTCTTGCCATGTGATGATGGCCCATAGCTTAAAATAATAAAACACTGTGCGCCAGCCAATGGGACTCAATCGCCCGCGACGATGTCCGGTTGGGACTCACAGTGCTGGGCAGTGGAGATCTTGGATGCTATTTTAGATATCCTCTTTGTCTGCTGTATTTGTGTCGGGCTACGCCTCACATTGTGAATATCTTGATCTTGATTTTTGATTCACGCATTGATGTATCATATATCTTAAGGTACAGGATACTGCTAAATAAACATCATTGTGCGAAAAAAAAGTTGGCTGAACTTGTCTTCTTATGTTGCTGCTGCTGCTGTCACTTAGTCACCTGAATGCTAATCGAGACATTTACACGCTGTTATGTTTTGGCCAGAATCTAGCAGCAAGGGCAGGTGCATCCCCGTTCGAATAGGGTCTCATGTGGGTGCTCGTGGCATATAGACATTAATTTTATTAGTATATTCATTTACCAATTTACTTATTTATTTAAAATACCTCAAAGGTCCAAATGAAAGTGTTTTACACAAGGGGTGGGCTCTTACGATAGATTAAAGGGGTAGATGCTCGATCGTTGCTTTGAAACCTGTTACTGGTATGGGGCACAACGTAAGCAGGAAGGCCATTGCAGTCTTGTGTGGTCTTGACAAAAAAGGATGAAAGGTGCGCAGTGCCGTGAGTACTTAGCGGGTACACAGCTTTCCCGTGATTGATGTGGTCTGAGCGATGATGGGCTGGCTTGATGGCGGGAGTATGAGGGCTGTGTTTCAATTCTTAGACAGAACAGATACAGTCTACGCAAATAGCTTAGAAGACAGCACCAAGCCAATGCTGTTCGAAAAAATGAAACACGTCTAGACGGCTGGATAGATGGTGGATGGATGGATGTATCTTGCTGTGCCCTTTGGATCGAGCGGCGGCTCACGCCACCTAGCCCCAAAGTCAAGTGTACTATCACTATGTGTTGAACGATTGAACTTCACTCGCGCCTTGATTGTAGCCACCAATCAGTTAGCCTCATCCTGGTTATTTCTAGCCGTTTAAGGTCTATTTTGCCTTCACTGTCCCTAAACCCCAATGCTTTGAAAAAAATCTATGCCATTCTTCTGGACTATAGCGTGGAGCCCTTCTCAGATGATTATCAAATGTTCAGCCGTTTTCTCCTCCTCTCCACACGCACTACATACCACGTCTGTGCCATCGTATTTGGTTCGGTACGTCTCAGTCCGCAGTATTACCGTTCTGGCCTCAAACAGCAGAGTAGTTCTCTGCTGTTTGAGGCCAACTTCCCCGAGAATCATCGTAAATTTTTTCTTTTACAATTTCCTGCTTAGAAGTTCAGTAGGTCTCGAGTGATGGTTTCGCAAGCATACCAATCTTCCACATGTCCCTCTCTTCCTTCATCTTCTTACTAACCGATGTTTCCTTTTGGCTTGGTATTCTGCTGTTGTCTGAATACTTGCTTGACAATTTTTGAGTTCACGTCCTTCATTTCTAATCAACAAAAGAGTGGCTACTCGGGCTGGTTGGTATTGCATTTTTGAAAGAAATATACTTTCTTAGTGCGCAGGGAACGTTTTCAGAAGGAAGATAGAGCCCACAGAAAGGACAGAGCGCACGCTTGCAATACAATCGGTTGTAAGTGTGCGCTCTGTCCTATCTCTCGGCTCTATCTTCCTTCTGAAAACGTTCCCTGCGCACTAATAAAGTATATTTCTTTCAAAAATTAATACTAACATTCTTCATGTATAGGTAGCTGAAAACTTTCCTAACCCAATGCTCCTCTCCCATTATTCTCATTCGCTCCTCAAATTCTATCTTGCTGCTAGCTTCCCTGCACTCAAACGATGTCCCTCCGCAATGCATTAAATAGGTCCCCGTGATTTGGGGTATTTCCGTGTGCTCCAAGAGCAAGCCTACCTATGCCGCGTTGTTTAATTTCCAATCTTGCTTGAACCTCTGATTTTATGTACAAGACCGCATTGCCAAACATTAAACACGGGACTATAGTATGACACCTTTCGAAATTCCTCTCAACGTCATATCTATTGTAGTTCTACAGTGCCCCATTTTTCATTACCGCTGTATTCTTGTTACCCTCAGTCATTACGTATTTTTCGTGCTTCCTTAGGTACTAAACCTCATTATTTATCCATACGCCCAGATATTTGTATTTATCCACTATTTCTTGCGTGACTTCCTGTATCGTATACTCACTGTCTTTGTTATCATTAAAAATCATGGTTGCCGATTTTTCCCTGCTCAACTTCAAATTTAACCCATCTCCCTTATTACCATAGATGTCTAACAATGCCTGCAGATCTTCCTTCTTGTCGGCTATTATTACTATATGATCCGAATTTATCAATGCTAGTAATGATTGTTCAATGTGTTCTCCTTGCTTGGCAAAAGAGAGGCTGAAGCCGAGTCGAATCCCCTCTAATAGGGCTTCTAGTCCCTGCAAATACAGCATAAACAACAAAGGTGACAAGTAACATTGCTGTCGAAGCCCGCGTTGTATCTCTGTTGGTTCAAATAACTGTTCGTCCCATTTTACATCATCTTTGTTACTTTTATAGACATTCTTTAGAAGGTTAATAATTCCATCTTCCACATGTAGTCATCCACATCTAGTCACCTTCCACATCTTCCACATCGTATGCTTCCTTGATATATAGAAATGCCAGTGACAGAAGCCTGTGTTATTTTCCCGCTATTGCGATACACTGCATCAATGAAAACAGAAACAGATTGTCCGCCAACCTCCTTCGTTTACGCAACCCATTTTCTAGTTCTCCCAGCACCCTGTCATTCTCCACCCATGTCTGTAGTCTTTCATTTACTATCTGCACCAACAGCCTGTAAGCCGCTGATGCCACAGTTGTAAAACAGTAGTTGTTTATATTGTCGCAGTACAACTTTGTCCCCCTTTCCTTTATAGATCATGCTCATCCTGCTTAGTTTGCACCCATTGGGGGCTTCGCCATCTATTATTGGCTTGCTCGCTGCCTCTCATAATGTTTGCTTAGAGTTTGTTCCTAGTATTTTTATTGCTATAATTAGGATGCCATCAGTGCCTGTTGATGTGCTATCATTTTCTCGGCCCTTTTCCGCTCTCGTGGTCCCAGTGGAGCGATTGCACTAATTGATCCATCCTTATCTGGTACGGTAGCGGCAGTGCTTTCTTGGTGTTTAAATTTTTCTGGCATTATTGTTCTTATAAATTCCCTTGCCTCATCCTCTTCTAGTTTGACCTTTTGAACTGCAGTTGTAAACCTCTGTTTCATGCTTGTCTTACTACTCAGAGAATTGAGATAGTTCCAAAACTTTGCAGCTGTCTTTTCATCCCTTTTGTTTACTTCCGCCATCCATTCGGAACCCATTCTTCTAATCTTTCTACACTGATCAAATCGCACGCTTCTCTTCTGCAGCTCCAAAAGTTACTCCATTTTCTTTTGACACTATCTTCCGGTTCACTCCTCTGTTTAGCATACCTGTATTTCCTGAAGGCTTCCAGACGTCTGACTATGACTTCCTTAACTTCCTCATCTCACCAGCTCATGGGTTTGTGGTTGCTTTTCCCGGTTGATTTGACTCGTACCTTAGCGAGCTCTAACTGAAACAATCGAGTTAGATTTGTTTATGTTCACTCTTTTTTAGTGTTCTTGGTGATTTTTTCTCAACATCTTTAGGTGCTACTTCTATCTGCCTTTCCGAATAAATATTACCATGTGGTTGCTCATAATGCCTCCTTCTCATTTTTGTTTCTCATACAAAACTCAGCTTTACATGTCTGTGATCACTACCTAAGGTTCTGGACCCATATTCATCCACATTCCTCACCGTTAGCCAATCATACATTCTATGTGAAATCGTTGCGTAATCTATCGTCGGCTTTGCTTTCCCACCTTCCATGTTATTTGTCTTTCGCACTTCTCGGTACTATTGCAAAAGAATAAATCATGCCTTAAACACAAATCTATTAGCATTCCACCTGTTGGATCAGTATATCCATCTCTATATTCTATGTGTGCATTGATATCTTCTAATATAATTACTTGGCACTCTTTCCCTAATTCTTCCGCGACAAAATTTGCGTCTAGAATAGAGATCTAACATAAACAAACGAAACTGTGCGATTTTCTGGCTTATTTTTGTTCAAATATAAAAAAACCTTACATTGAGCATCCGGAGAAGCGTCTGCTTGTATGCAGACGACCGTTCCCGTGAGATCCGAGCTATCTGAGTGGTTGACTAAGCTGCCGTCTTGTTTGAACAATAATGTAACCTGCATCGTGTTTGTCTACGATGTGGTCTTCTCGGAGACGTTTATTTGCCGGTTACGTGAGAACTAAAATGCGACTTAAGATGGCTGCTGTCAATTTAGCTGTCTATTTAGTCGTCTACGGTGATTACTGGAACACACTCGAAGTGATCCATGTCCATAATAAAACTTGAAAAACAGGCACAGACGATCTATACAACGGTGACAAAAGGGTTCTAAGGTCAGCATGAGATTTAAGTTCAGTTACACTTGTCTGATAGAAATAATTTGAAAAGATGAATCTTGATGCCCGGTTTTGCACAGTTTTAAAGGTTTTAGTGTTGTTACTCTGATGAAGGTCCCAAGCAGCGCATGCGTATTCGTGTTTTGGTCTGATTAGTGTCTAAGCAAGTAGTTTGACAGGGGTCGGAGCAAGATGAAGCTTTCGGCGTAGACAGCCAAGCGCACGGTTTGCTTTGTTAGTAATGTGCGTTATGTGAAGAAACCTTGTTAAATAAGAAGTGAACACGTAGACACTTGTATGTACTTACGCATAATATTTGAGGTTCGTTGATGGAGTGTGATGGACATGAGTATTACTGTAGGTGATGAAAAGAGACTAGTGACGTTTTGTTGGCGTTAGGGACATTGACCATAGTTTACACCAGGTGTTTATTTTATGAAGGTCAGATTGAAGTTGATGAACATGTGATGTCGTGTTAATTAGGCGATAAATGACACAATCATCTGCGAAAAGTCTGATGAAACAGGAAAGATTATTCGGCAAGTCGTTATATATATAAAGAAAAGCAATGGCCATGGAATCGTGCCTTCAGGCACGCCTGAAATAACGAGACTTAAAGGCACAAAATGTCCTTGGCTAACTTCTATACTCTGTTTAAGAAGTTCCTTTCAGCACTGTGGAGGCTACAGGTCCCCCAGCCAATAGAAAAGGCGATTAGCGCCTCTACATGTATTCATCCGCGCCATGTCGTCTGCTTACCGTCTTCACGGTGTGTGCTCGCTTAATCGTCCTTGCACGCTCATTGCATGTAGCATGGGTGGTTTATAACTTCCAAAAATAAGTAAAACTGTCAAACAGGCCATTACACTTTAACTTCAGGAAGTTTGGCGTCTTAATGATACAATTTGTGGCTTTACTAAAGATCGGTAGACGCTCATGCCGGCTAACAACTTCACCTCGTTGCTCTGCGACGCTGTTCGTAGCTCTGGCATGACTGCTTCTACGTCGATGCGTTTTCTCCCGTTTTTCGCTGCAATGCTCATTTTATATTTTTTGTTTCACTGAAAAAGCATCCGACGCGGGCGGACCGCTGTACGAGGTTGCATGCCTGATATTTGGAGACGCAG